>VMDO01008598.1:0-42097 GCA_007922755.1 Pedetes capensis
CACTGAAGCACCAGGAGAGGAGCGACTAGCCTTGAACACTTCTTGTGCATAGCGTCATCAGATTGCATTGTGCTTCTCCTATTCTTGACTGGATTTCTCTCACAGTGTCAGACATACCTGTAGCTGCATTCAGTGTGTTATGGGTAAGAACACATGTCAATTGCTTGTAAAACAAAATCCAATGAGCAGTTGTTGAAGCGGTGAATAGGTAGGTAATACTGCTTTCTCTAACGGGACCATTATTTCTCTGTGCCAGCTTTGGCCAACACGGGTTTACAGATGTGGGTATATTTTTCACCTGACACGGGATAAGGCCATGTGCAGAAAGCTGAATGTTGTGGTACCACCTGAAATACACAAACAGGAACACAGACAGTCAGCCTGGAGAGTTCCTAGGAAGTTTCAAAAAGGGAAACATTTTTTGCCCTTCCCAGTCTTGGCCAACATGGGTTTTCACGCATAGTTCTCTTTTTCGCCTAATGCGGGAAAACACAACTTGCGCAAAGATGGATGCTGCTGCAAAGCATGCACTGAACCACCAGGAGAGGAGCCACTAGCCTTGAACACTTCTTGGGCATAGTGTCATCAGATTGCAGTGTGCCTCTCCTATTCTTGACTGGATTTCACTCACAGTGTCAGGCATATCTGTAGCTGCATTCAGTGTGTTAGGGGTAACAACACAAGTCAATTGCTTGTAAAATACAACCCAATGAGTATTTCTTGAAGAGGTGAATAGGTAATACTGTTTTCTCTAAAGGGAGCAATATTTCTCCTTGCTGACTTTGGCCAACACGGGTGTACAGAGGTGGATATGTTTTTCGCCTGACTCGGAAAAGGCCTTGTGCCGAAAGTTGAATGTTGTGGTTCAATTGAAACAAGGAAGCGCGGACACAGACATGCAGGCTGTAGACTCCCTAGGCAGAAATGAAGTAGTTTGCACTTCCCCATGCTTGTGCCTCACAGGGTATCACGCACAAGCTGAGTTATCCATGACAGACATTGTCTGTATTTGAAAGAAGGAAGAACATGAACTTGCCTGTACAGCAAAAAGCAATGATCATTTGTTGAAGGGATGCTTGCACCCAAGTTGTTCCACAAGGGGGAACATTTTTTGCCCTTCCCACTCTTGGCCAACACGGGTTTTCAGACATAGATCTCTTTATTGCCTAATGCGGGAAAACGCATCTTGCGCAAAGCTCAGTGTTGCAGAAAAGCGTGCACTGACGCACCAGGACAGGAGCGACTAGGCTTGAACACTTCTTGGGCATAGGGTCATCAGAGTTCAGTGTGCCTCTCCTATTCTTGACTGGCTTTCACTCACAGTGTCAAACATATCTGTAGCTGCATTCCCTGTGTTAGGGGTAAGAACACATGTCAATTGCTTGTACAACAAAATCCAATGAGCAGTGGTTGAAGCGGTGAATAGGTCATACTGTTTTCTCTAAAGGGAGCATTATTTCTCCTGGCCAGCTTTGGCCAACACGGGTTTACAGAGGTGGGAATGTTTTTCAGCTTACAGGGGAAAAGGCTATGTGCGGAAAGGTGAATGTTGTGGTACAAACTGAAGTACACTAGCAGGAACACAGACAGTCAGCCTATAGAGTTCCTAGGAAATTTCAAAATGGGAAACAATTTTTGCCCTTCCCAGTCTTGGCCAACATGGGTTTTCACACATAGTTCTCTTTTTCACCTAATGCGGGAAAACACAACTTACGCAAAGATGGATGCTGCTGCAAAGTGTGCACTGAACCACCAGGAGAGGAGCCACTAGCTTTGAACACTTCTTGGGCAGAGGGGTATCCGATTTCAGTGTGCCTGTCCTATTCTTGACTGGAATTCTCTACGAATGTCAGACAAATCTGTAGTTGCATTCAGTGTGTTAGGGGTAAGAACACAAGTCCGAGGGCCATGGTGGGCCTATGCCACGGCCGGCCAGTGTTTGGGATGTGGGACATGGCAGGCGGTTGCCTGGTCCCACTGGTTTTTGGGGCAAGGGACATGGCAAGTGGGTGCCAGGGCCTGCCAAGTTTTGGGGCAAGGGCCAAGCAGGTGGGTGCTAGGGTCCGTTGAGGTTTTGGGCAAGGGCCATGGCAGACCTGTGCCTGGGCCAGCAGGGATTTGAGTCAAAGGCCATGCCAGGTGGATGTGCGGGCCTGCCATGTTTGGGGAGAGGGATGTGACCAGTTGGTGCCAGGGCCCCCCAAGGCTTGTGGCAAGGGCCATGGCAGGTGGGTACTGGTGTCCAGCAGGGTTGGGGCAAGGGCCAAGGCAGTCCAGTACCTAGGCTGGCCAGGGTTTGTGGTGAGGGCCATGTCAGGCTGGTGCCAGTGCCAGCCGGGGTTTGTGGTGAGGGCCATGGCACACTGCTGCCAGGACTGACTGGGGTGTTTGACGAGGGCCATGGCAGGCCTGTGCCAGTGCTAGTCAGGATGTGGGGTGTGGGCCATGGCAGGAAGGTTACTGGGCCCAGTGGGGTTTGTGGTATGCACCATGGCAGGCAGGTTCCAGGGCCATCTGGGGTTTGAGGTGATAGCCATGGCAGGTGCTATGCCCAGGCCCGCTGCAGTTTGGGGAGAGGGATATGGCAGGAGGGTGCCATGGTTTGGGGTGAGGGCCATGGCAGGCAGATGCTAGGGTCTGCTGGGGTTTGGGTAGTGCCATGGCAGGCCAGGGCCAGGGCTGCCAGGGCTTGGGGCAAGGGTCATGGCAAGCCAATGCCAGTGCTGGCCGGGGTATTTGGGGAAGCCCATGGCAGGACTTCCAGGGCTGGCTGGGGTTTGGTGTTCTGGCCACGGCAAGCAGGTGCCAGGGCTTTCCAGGGTTTGGGGCACAGGCCATGACAAGAGGGTGCCCGGGCCTGCTGGGGTTTGGGATACGCACCATGGCAGGCAGCTACCAGGGCCTGCTGGGGTTTGAGGCAAATGCCATGGCAGGCAGAATCTTGGGCCCTCCACAGTTTGGGGCAAGGGCCATGGCATGTCAGTGCCAGGGCTGGTCAGGTTTTGGTGTGTGGGCCGAGGCAGGATGGTGTCTGGGCTGGCTGGGGTTTGGCTTGTGGGTCATGGCAAGTGGGTTCCTGGGCCAGGCAGGGTTTGGGGTGTGGGCCATTGTAGGCTGGTTCCAGGATAGGACAGGGTTTGGGGTATGAGTCAGGGCAGGCAGGTGCTTGCACCAGCTGGGGTTTGGGACGAAGGCCATGGCAGGAGGGTGCCTGGGCCCACTGGTGTTTGGGGTGCCTGCCATGGCAGGCAAGTGCCAGGTCCAGCCAATGTTTGGGGCAAGGGCCATGGCAGGTGGGTGCCAGGGCTGGCCAGGGATTTGGGTGCAGGCCATGGCAGGCCAGTGCCAGGGCCAACAGTGTTTAGGGTACAGGCCATGACAGGCGGGTGGCAGGGATGGGTGGGTTTTGGAGTTTGGGCCATGGCAGGCAGGTGCCAAGGCCAGGCAGTGTTTTTGTTGTGGGATATGGCATCAGGTGCCAGGCCCAGCCAAGGTTTGGGGTGTGGGCCATGGCAGTCTTGTTTCAGGGCTGACAAGTGTTTGGGGCACGTGCCATAGTAGGTGGGTGCCAGGGCCAGCCAAGTTTTGGGGTGTGGGCCGTGTTAGGTGAGTGCCAGGGCTGGGAAAAGTTTGGGGTATGGGCTTTCACAAGCAGGTGCCCTGGGTGGCCAGGGCTTGGGTTGCAGGCCTTGGTTGAGGGTGCCTTGTCCAGCCAGGGTTTGGGGTGCAGGCCATGGCAGGCGGGATCCAGAGCTGGCCATGGTTTGGGGTGAGGTCCATGGCAGGTGCAAGCCAAGGCTGGCCAGGTTTTAGGGCATGGGCCATGGCAGGTGGGTTCCCAGGCAAGCCGGGTTTGGGGGTACAGGTCTTGGTAGGCAGGTGAGCAGACTAGCCGGGGATTTGAGTGCAGACCATGGCAGGCAGGTGCCTGGGCCAGGCAGTGTTTGGGGAGAGAGCCATGGCAGGCAGGTGCTCAGGCCTGCCAGGCTTTGGGTAGGGGCCATGGCATGCTGGTGCCTGGGCCAGCCAGGGTTTGGGCATGGGCCATGGCATGGAGGTGCCCAGGGCCAAGGTTTTGGGAATGGGCAAGGACAGGTGGATGACAGGGCTGGTTCAGATTTGGGGTGAGAGACATGGCAGGCTGGTGCCAGGGCCACCTGGGGCTTGGGGGAGGGCCATGGCAGGGAGGATCCAGGGCCAGTTGGATTTTGTAGTGTGGACTGAGGCAGGATGGTGTCAGGGCCAGGCAGGGTTTGGGTTGTAGGCCATGGCTGGCGGTTGCCCAGACTGGGCAGGGTTTGGGGTTTGGGCCATGGCACGCAGGAGCCAGGGCTTCCAGAGTTTGGGGTGTGGGCTGTGGCATGTGGGTGCCTGTGCCAGCTGGGATTTGGAGCGTGGGCCATGGCAGGGTGGTGCCAGGGCCAGCTGGGGTTTGGGGTGGGGACCATGTCAGTTGTATGCCAGTCCAGCTGTGGTTTGGGGCACGGGCCACAGCAGGCAGAAGGCAGGGCCAGCCAGGGTTTGGTGAGAGGGCCATGGCAGGTGGCTACCAGGACCCGCTGGGGTTTGGCACAAGGGCCATGTCAGGTGGGTGTCAGGGATGGGTGGGGTTTGGGGAGAGGGCCATGGCAGGTGGGTGCCAGCTCTAGCCAGATTTTGGGGTGAGGGCAATGGAAGGCGATTGCCAGGCCACCCAGGTGTGGGGTGCAGTCCATGGAATCCCAGTGTATGGGCTGGCCAGTGTTTGGGGTGTGGGCCATGGCAGGCAGGTGCCAGGGCAGGCCAAGTTTTGGGTGTGGGCCATGGCAGGCTGGTACCAGGGCAAGTGAGGGTTTGGAGGGTGGACCATGGAAGGTGGGAGCCAGGGCTGGCCAGGGATTAGGTTGCTGGCCATGCAGGCTGTTCCCCAGGCCAGCCAGGATTTGGGGTGCAGGCCATTGCAAGTGTGTGAGTGGACCAGCTAGGGTTTGTGGCATGGGTCATAGCAGTTGGTTTCCTGGGACAGCAGAGGATTTAGGCATGGGCCATGGCAGGCCTGTGCCAGGGTCGGTCAGGGTTTGGGGCAAGGGCCATGAAAAGTGGGTTCTAGGGCCAGTCAGGATTTGGGGTGTGGGCCAAGGTAGGACAGCATCAGGGCCAGCTGGGGTTTTGGTTGTGGGCCATGTCAGGTGGTTGCCTGGTCTAGGCAGGGCTTGGGGTTTGGGCCATGGCAGGCAGGTGTCCGGTCCAGGACGGGTTTGGGGTGCAGGCCATGGCAGGTGGGAGCCAGGGCCACTACAGTTTGGGGCATGGGCCATGGCAGGCGAGTGCAGGACTAGCTGGGGTTTGGGGCTCAGGCCATGGCACGAGGGTGCCAGGGCCTGCTAGGATTTGGGGTAAGGGCCATGGCAGGCCAATGCCAGGGTGGCCAGGGTTTGGGGTGCATTCCTTGGCAGGCTGGTGCAAGGGCCTGACAGTGTTTGGGGTGTGGGCTGTTGGGGCTCGGCTCAGGCCTGGCAGAGGTCAGAGCCTTGCCCAGACACCACGTGGGTATCAGGGACCCAATGAACTGGGTTTGATGTAATGGTCGGTGGCGCCAATGAAGGACCTCGGGAGACCTTCAATGGGAAAAACAGGAAAGGAAGGTTTGTTGGGTTGCTCCCCAGGTGGGGTGCAACAAGCAAGCAACCCCTAAGCAAGTGCTGTAAGTGCTGGCTCTAAGCCTGCAGGCTGAGTGCTGGAACAGCTCAGCCTTAAAGGCACAGTTACAGAGCTGGTGTTCCATTGGGCTGGAGGTCAGTTGGTCTAGACTCTCATAGCTCACCTTCTCTGCCTCCCTCCTTCCCAGGGATGGGAGGAATTGGGAGGCTCTTCATGGCTTGATTGTAGCCTTCGGCAATTTTGGGCCCCTGGTCTTGACCACATCGGCTTGCTTGAAGAGTCTGCTGGAGTAGGGAGCACTGGTCAAGGTGATGGGTTCAGTTGGCAGTTGAGGGATGATCAGAAGTGGTAGGGGTGAAGAGGGTCCGGGAGCCCTGCTTATATAGGGTCCTGGAGGGGCACGTGACTGGGATTAGCCAATCAGGGCACACACCTGACAGGTACTGCAGACAAACTGACATACCTGCCAGGTAGGGACAGTTATCTAATGAAAATGCCAAGAATAGCCAATCAGGATTAAGGCAGTTAAGGCAGGCCAGGCTAGTCAGGCACCATCTTTGCTCACTCGATGGGAGGGGCAGGTGTGAGTGAGTAAGATGTGGCCCTGGGGTCCCTCGGGCTATTATGAGGGACCCTAGTTATAGGGTAGATTTTAAAAATCCCCAACAGTGGGCCATGGCAGGCGGGTGCCAGGGCTGGCCAGGTTTTGGGGTGTGGGTCATGGCAGGCGGGTGCCCAGGATGGGCAGGGTTTGGCGTGAGGGCCAAGGTAGGCATGTGTCCTGGTCATCCAGGATTTGGGGTGCAGGCCATGGCATGTGGGTGCCCGGGTCAGGCAGCGTTTGGGGATTGGGCCATGGCAAGGGGTGCCCACTTCAGCAAGGAGTTGGTGTGCAGGCCATGGTAGGCAGGAGCCAGGGATGGCCAGGGTTTGGGGCATGGGCCATGGCAGGTTGGTGTCCAGGCCATCCAGATTTTGGGGTGCAGACCGTGGTAGGCAGGTGAGCACACTAGCCAGGGTTTTGAGTGAGGGCCATGGCAGGCAGGTTCCCGGGCCAGGCAGTGTTTGTGGCACAGGCCATGGCAGGTGGGAACCAGGGCTGGTCTATCTTTCGGGCACAAGCCATGGCAGTCAGGTGCCAGGGTCCACTGGGGTTTTGCTCGAGGGCAATGGCAGGCCGGTGCCAGGGCCAGCCAGGGTTTTGGGCATGGTCCATGCCAGACAGGAGTCAGGGTCAGCTGGGGTTTGGGGTACATGCCATGACAGGAGGGTGGTAGGGCCAGCTCTGGTTTGGATCTGGGCCATGACAGGCTGGTGACAGGCCAGCTAGGGCTTAGGGCATGGGTATTGGCAGGCATGTGCCAGGCCCAGCCAGGGTTTGGGGTATAGCCCTAGGCAGGTGGATGCCAAGGCCAGCCAGTGTTTGGGGTGCAGGCCATGGCAAGTGGGTGCCAGGGCCAGCCCTGGTTTGAGCCCAGGCCCTGGCAGGCAGGTGCCAAAGTCAGCCAGGGTTTGGGGCATGGGCCATGGCAGGTGGTTTTCAGGTCTGGCCGAGGTTTGGGGAGGGTAATGGCAGGCCGGTGCGAGGGCCATTGGGGTTTTGGTATGCAGGCAATGGCAGGCTGGTGCCAGGGCTGGTCAGGGTTTCAGGTGCAGGCCATGGCAGGCCGGTGCCAGGGCCAACAGTGTTTAGGGTGCAGGCCATGACAGGTGGGTGGCAGGGATGGGCGGGTTTTGTGGTTCAAGCTATGGCAGGCAGGTGAGAGGGCCAGCCAGAGTTTGGGGTGTGGGCCATAGAAATCAAATGCCAAGGACTGCCAGGGTTTTTGATGCAGGCTGTGGTATCGAATGCCATGCCCAGGCAGGGTTTGTGGTGCAGGCCATGGCAGCTGGTTTCAGGGCTGGCCAGGGTTTGGGGTGCTTGCCATGGCAGGTGGGTGCCCAGGCCAGCTATGGTTTAGGGCATGGGGCATGACATACGGGTTCATGGGCCAGTCAGGATTTGGGGCATAGGACATGACGTGCTCAGTGCAGCTGGCATTTGGGGAGCAGGCCATGGCCAGCGGGTGCCAGTGACAGCCAGGATTTGGAGCACGGGCCACGAGAGGTGTGTGCCAGGGCCAGCTGGGGTTTTGGGTGTGGGCCATGGCAGGCAGGTGCTAGGGCCACCCAGGGTTTGGGGCACAGCCAATAGAAGGCAGGGGTCAGGGCCAGCCGGGGTTTGGGGCATGGACCATGGCAGGTGGGTGGCAGGAACAGGAGGGTTTGGGGGTTTGGGCCATGGCAGGTAGGTGCCAGGGCCAGCCAGTGTTTGGGGTGCGGGCCATGGAAGTTGAGTGCTAAGACCAGTAAGGGTTTTTGGTGCGGGCTATGGCATCGGGTGCCAGGCCTGGCCAGGGTTTGTGGTGTGGGCCATGGCAGGCTGGTTTCAGGGCCATCCAGGGTTTGGGGTACATGCCATGGTAGGCGGATTTCAGGGCCAGCCAAGTTCTGGGGTGTAGGCCATGGCATGTGGGTGCCAGGGCCGGCAAAGATTTGGGGTATGGAGCTTCGCAGGTGGGTGCTCAGGGTGGCCAGGGTTAAGGGTGTGGGCCATGGCAGGTGGGTGCCCGGGCTGGACAGGGTATGGGGTGTGGGTCATGGCAGGTAGGTGCTCAGGCCGGCCAGGGTTTGCGTTTTGGGCAATGGCAGGGAAATGGCCAATCCAGCCACAGTTTGGGATGTGGACCATGGCAGGTGGGATCCAGGGCTGCCCAGGGTTTGGGGTGTGTGCCATGGCAGGTGTGAGTCAGGGCTGGCCAGGGTTTAGGGTGTGGGCCATGGCCAGTGTGTTCTCAGGCCAGCTGGGTTTTGGGGTGCAGGCCCTGGTTGGCAGGTGAGCAGATTAGCAGGGGTTTTGGGTGTGGCAGGCAGGTGCCAAGGCTAGGTGGTGTTTAGGGAGAGGACCATGGCAGGCAGGTGCCTGGGCCAGCCGGGCTTTGGGAGGGGGTCATGGCAAGCTGGTGCCTGGGCCAGCCAGTGTTTGGGCATGGGTCATGGCAGGAAGATACCTGGGGCCATCGAGGTTTTGAACGTGGGCCAGGGCAGGCAGGTGCCAGGGCTGGCTCAGTTTGGGGCAAGGTCCATGGCAGGCCGATGCCAGGGCCATCAGGTGTTTGGGGCAAGGGCCCTGGCAGGCCAATGTCAGGGCCAGCTGGCATATGGGGCAAGGGCCATGGCAGGCTGGTGGCAGGGCCAGCCAGCTTTTGGGATGTGGACCAAGGCAGGATGGTGTCAGGGCCAGCCAGGGTTTGGGTTGCAGGCTATGGCAGGTGGATGCCCAGGCCGGGCAGGGTTTGGGGTGTGGGTCATGGCAGGCAGGTGCTCAAACCAACTAGGGTTTGGGGCACGGGCCAGGGCAGGTGGGTGCCAGGTCCTGCCAGAGTTTTTGGCTAGAGCCATGGCAGGCCACTGCCAGTGCCAACCAGGTTTTGGGATGCAGGCCCCGGCAAGTTGGTGCCAGTGCCAGCCAGGGTTTGGGGTGCAGGCCATGGCAGGATGGTGCCAGGGCCAGCAATGTTTAGGTTGCGGGCCATGAAAGGCATGTGCCAGGGACGGGTGGGTTTTGGTCTTTGGGCCATGGCAGGCCATTGCTAGGGCAAGCCAGGGTTTGGGCTATGGGCTATGGAAGGTGAGTGCCAAGGCTGGCAAGGGTTTTTGGTGCAGGGTATGGCATCTGGTGCCAGCCCCAGCCAAGGTTTGGGTACGGGCCATGGCTTGCTAGTGCCAGGGCTGGCCATGGTTTGTGGTGCATTCCCTGGCAGGTGGGTGCCAGGGTTGGCCAAGTTTGGGGGTGCGGGCCATGGCAGGCTTGTGCCTGGGGTGGCCAGCATTTGGGGTTTGGGCCATGGCAGGTGGGGATAGTGCTGGCCAGTGTTTGGGGTGTTGGCTATGGCAGGTGGGAGCCAGGGCCAGCCAGGGTTTGGGGCATGGGCCATGGCAGGTTGGTGCCCAGGCCCTCTGGCATTTGGGGTGCTAGCCATGGAAGGTGGGTAAGCAGACTAGCTGGGGTTTTGGGAACGTGCCATGTCAGGCAGGTGCCCGGGCCAGCTGGGGTTTGAGGTGCAGGCCATGGCAGGTCACTGCCAGGGCCAGCCAGGGTTTTGGGTGGGGGCCATGGTAGGCAGGTGCCCGGGCCTGCCAAGGTTTGGGGAGTGGGCCAGGTCAGATGGGTGTCAGCTTTGGCTCAGTTTTGTGGCGAGGGTCTTGGCAGGCTGGTGCCAGGGCCGCCAGGTGTCTGGGGTGAGGGGCATGGCAGGACAATGCCAGGGCCGGCTGGGGTTTGGGGTAAAGACTATGGCAGGCCAGTTCCAAGGCCACTCAGGTTTTGGGTTGTGGGTCAAGGCAGGACAGTGTCAGGGCTGGCCGGGATTTGGGTTGCGGGCCATGGCAGGTGGGTGCCCAAGCTGGGCAGGGTTGGTGGTGTGGGCCATGGCAGGCAGAAGTCAGAGCCAGCCATGGTTTGGGGTGCAGACTATGGCAGGCAGGTGCCCGTGCCAGGCAGAGTTTGGAGCATGGGCCATGGCAGGCTATTGCCAGGGCCAGCTGGGGTTTGGGGTACGGACCATGACAGGAGGGTGGTAGGGTCAGCCGGGTTTAGGGGCCGGGCAATAGCAGGCTGGTGACAGGGCAAGCCAGGGCTTGGGTCATGGGTATTGGCAGGTGTGTGCCAAGCTCACTTGGGGTTTGGGGAGTAGTCCTTGGCGGGTGGATGCCCAGACCAGCTGGGGCTTGGGGGTTGGGCCATGGCAGGTGGGTGCAAGGGCCAGCTGGGGTTTGGCCCAGACCTTGGCAGGTGGGTGCCAAGGCCCAACTGGATTTGGGTGAGGGCCTTGGCAGGTGTGGTTCCCAATGCAGCTGAGGTTTTAGGTGTGGGGCATGGCTGGTGGGTGTCCAGGCCAGCCGTGGTTTGGGGAGTGGGGCATGGCAGGTGGGTTCCTGGGTCAGCTGGGATTTGATGCATGGGCCATGGCCGGCACATGCAGGGCCAGCCAGTGTTTGGGGTGCGGGCCATGGAAGGCGGGATCCCACGCTAGCCAGGGTTGGGCATGAGGGCAATGATGTGGGCCATGGTAGGCAGGTGAGCAGACTAGCTGGTGATTTGGGCATGAGACATGGCAGGCAGGTGCCCGGGGCAGCTGGGGTTTGGAGCATGGGCCATGGCAGGTGGGTGCCAGGGCCAACTGGTGTTTAGGGTATGGGCCAGCCCAGGCATATGCCAGGGCTAGCCGGGGTTTTGGGCGCGGGCTATGGCAGGTGGTTGCTAGGGCTACCCGGGTTTTGGGGCACAGGCAATGGAAAGTGGGGGTCATAGACAGCTGGAGTTTGGGTCATGGGCCATGACAGGCAGTTGCCAGGGCCAGGCAGGTTTTAGGGGTGGGCCATGGCAGTCAGGTGCCCAGTAGAGCCAGGGTTTCGGGTGAGGGCCATGGCAGATGGTTTTCAGTTCTGGCAGGGGTTTGGGGGAGGGCAGTAGCAGTCCAGTGCCAGGCCCATCGGGGTTTTGGGATGCAGGCCATGGCAGGCCTGTGCCAGGGCCAACAGTGTTTAGGGTACAGGCCATAACAGGGGGGTGGCAGGGATGGGCATGTTTTGGGGTTCAGGCCATGGCAGGCACGTGTCAGGGCCAGCCAGGGTTTGGTGTGTGTGCCATGGCAGGTGGGTGCCAAGGGCAGCCAACTTTCAGGATGTGAGCCATGGCAGGTGTGTGCCATGGCCGACAAAGGTTTGGGGTACAGGCCTTCACAGGTGGGTGCCCAGCTCAGCCAGGGTTTGGGGTGCAGGCCATGGCAGGCTGGTGCCCGGGGCATCCAGGGTTTGGGGTATGGGCAATGGCAGGCCGGTGTCTGGGCCAGCCAGCATTTGCGGTTTGGGTCATGGCAGGTGGGTGCCCAGTCCAGCCAGGGTTTAGGGGGCAGGCCATGGTAGGCAGAAGCCAAGGACGGCCAGGGTTTGAGACATGGGCCATGGCAGGTTTGTGTCTAGGCCAGCCAGGTTTTGGGCTGTGGGCCATGGTAGGTGGGTGAGTGGACTAGCTGGCGATTTGGGAATGGGCCATGGCAGGCAGGTGTCCAGGACAGGCGGTGTTTGGGGCATGGGCCATGGCAGGCTGGTGCTCAGGCCAGCCAGGTTTGGGGCACAAGCCATGGCAGGCATTTGCCCAGGGCCATCGAGGTTTTGGGCATGAGCCAAGGCAGGCGGTTGCCAGGGCTGGATAAATTTTGGGAAGAGGGCCATGGCAGGCTGGTACCAGTGCTGCCAGGGGTTTGGGGTGAGGGTCATGGGAGGCTGATGCCAGGCATGTCCAGGGCTTGGAGCAAGTGCCATGGCAGGCTGTTGCCAGGGCCAGTCAGCTTTTGGGGTGTGGGCCAAGGCAGTACAGTGTAAGGGCTGGCCAGAGTTTTTATTGTAGTCCATGGCAGGCTGGTGCCTGGGCACCGCAGGTTTTGGGGCATGGGCCATGCTAGGCTGGTGCCAAGGCTCACCGGGGTTTAGGGTGGAGACCATGGCAGGTGTGTGCCAGAGCCAGCCAGTGTTTCAGCCATAGGATCCAGAGCAAGCCAGGGTTTTGGGCAATGGCCATGGCAGGTGGGTGCCAGGGCCTGCCATAGTTTGGGACATGGGCCATGGCAGGTGAGTGCCCACTCTGACTGTGGTTTGGGGAGAGGGCCATGGTAGGCCTTTGCCAGGGCCAGTGGGGGTTTGGGGCTGGGCCTGGAGAGCTGGTGACAGGGCCAGTTCGGGTTTGGGGCATGGGTATTGGCAGGCATGTGGCAGGCCCAGTAGGGTTTTAGGCATAGCCCTTGGCAGGCAGGTGTCAGAGCCAGCCTGGTTTTGGGACAGGGGCATGGCAGGCTGGTGCCTGGGCCACCTGGGATTTGGCGCATGGACCATGGCCAACATGTCCTCAGGCCAGCCAGGGTTTAGGGCATGGACCATGGAAGGTGGGAGCCCATGCTAGCTGGAATTGGGGGTGAGGGAAATGTCAGGTGGGTGCCCACACCAGCCAGGCTTTGGGGTACTGGCCATAGCATGCAGGTGCCCGGGGCAGCCAGGGTTTTGGAATGCAGGCTATGACAGGTCTGAGCCAGGGCCAGCCAGGGTTTTGGTTGCAGGACATGGCACACTGATGCCAGGGTCAACAGTGTTTAGGGTGTGGGTTACAACAGGTGCGTGGCAGGGATGGGCGCATCTTGGGGTTTGGGCCATGGCAGGAAGGTGCCAGGGGCTGGCCAGTGTTTGGGGTGCAGGCCATGGAAGTTGAATGCCAAGGCTGGCCAGGATTTTTGGTGCAGGCTATGGCATTGGGTGCTAGGCCCAGCCAGGGTTTAGGGTGCCGGCCATGGCATGCTGGTTTCAGAGCTGGCCAAGGTTTGGGGTGTGAGCCATGGCAGGCAGGTGCCAGAGCCGACAGAGTTTTGGTGTATGGACATTTGCAGGTGAGTGCCTGGTGAGGGCAGGGTTTGGGGTGCAGGCCACGGTAGGCAGGGGCCCGGGGTGGCCAGGGTTTGGGGTGCAGGCAATGTCAGGTGGTTGCCCAGGCAGCAAGCATTTGGGTTTGGGTCATGACAGGGGGTTGCCTGGTCCAACCAGGGTTTTGGGTACAGGCCATAGCAGGCAGGTGCCCGGAAGTGGCAGTGTTTGGGGTGAGAGCCATGGCAGGCAGGTGCTCGAGTCAGTCAGGGTTTTGGGTGGGGGCAATGGCAGGCTGGTGCCCAGGACAGCCAGGGTTGAGGCATGGGCCTGGCAGGCAGGTGCCAGGGCTGGCTCATTTTGGGGCAAGGACCATGACAGGCTGATGCCAGGGCCGGCTTGTGTATGGGGCATAGGCCATGGCAGACTGGTGCCAGGGCCAGTTGGCTTTGGGGTGTGGGCCAAGGCAGGATGGTGTCAGGTCTCGCCTGGTTTTGGGGAGTGGACCAGGGTAGGCGAGTGCCAGGTCCGGCTAGGGTTTGGGGCAAGGGCCATGGCAGGCCAGTGCCAGGGCAGGCTGGCATTTGGGGCGAGGGCTGTGGTAGGCTGCTGCCAGGGACAGTCAGATTTTGGGGTGTGGGCCAAGGCAAGACAGTGTCAAGGCCCGCCAGGGTTTGGGTTGTGGTCCATGGCAGGGAGGTGCCCGGGCTGGACAGGGTATGGGGTGTGGGCCATGCAGGCAGGTGCCTGGGCCAGGTAGGGTTTGGGGTGTGGGCCATGGCATGCGGGTGCCTGGGCCAGCTGCTATTTGGGGCACGGGCCAAGGCAGGTGGATGCCCAGGCCAGCTGGTGTTTGGGGCATGGGTCATGGCAGTCTGGTGCCTGGGCCAGCCAGGGTTTGGGGCCATGGCCATGGCAGGCAGGTACCAGGGCCTGCCTGGGTTTGGGGCAAAGGCTGTGTCAGGTGGGTACCAGGGCTGGCTGGGGTTTCGGGAGATGGCCATGGCAGCAGATGCCAGGTCTATCCAGGGTTTGGGGCAAGGGCCATGGCAGGCGGGTGTGAGGTCCCTCCAGGGTTTGTGGTGATGGCCATGGCAGGCTGATGCCAGGGTGCCCAGGGTTTGGGATATGGGTCATGGAAGGCCGGTGTAAGAGCTGGCCAGTGTTTGGGGTGCAGGCCATGACATGTCAGTGCCAGGGCCAGCCAGTGTTTAAGATGCGGGCCATGGCAGACTGGTGCCAGGGCCAGTCCAGGTTTGGGTTGTGGGACATGGAAGGTCGGTGCCAGGGCCTTCTAGGGTTTGGGGTGTAGACCATGGAAGGTGGGTGCCGGGGCTAGCCAGGTTTTGGGGTGCAGGCCATGGCAGGTGAATGCCCAGGCCATCCAGCTTTGGGGCACGGGCCATGGCAGGTGGGCGAGAGGACGAGATGAGGTTTGGGACACTGGCATGGCAGGTGGGTTCCTGGGTCAGCTGAGGTTTGGGGTGAGGGCTGTGGCAGGTGTGTGCCAGGACCAGCCGGGGTTTGGGGAGAGGGCATTGGCAGGCAGGTGCCAGGTCCAGCCAGGCTTTGTGGCAAGTGCCATGGCAGGCGGGTGCCAGGTCGATCCAGCATTTAGTGTGGCGAGTGCCATGGGAGGCCAGTGCCAGGGCTGGCTGGGGTTTGGGGTGCAGACCATGGCAGGCAGGTGCCCAGGCCGGGCAGGGTTTGGGGTACAGGCCATGGCAGGTGAGTGAGAGGACCACCTGGGGTTTTTGGCATGGGCCATGGCAGGCGGGTGCCAGGGCCAGCTGGGTTTTGGGCATAGGCAATGCTAGAGAGGAGCCAGGGTCAGCCAGGGTTGGGGCACAGGCCATGTTATGCGGGTGCCAGGGCCAGCTGGGATTAGGGGCATGGGTATTGGCAGGTGTGTGCCAGGGCCAGCTGGGGTTTGGGGTGTGGGCCATGGCAGGTGGGTGCTAGGGCATGCCAGAATTGGGGGCATGGAACATTGCAGGCTGGTGTCAGGGCCAGCAGGGTTTTGGGGCCTGGGCCATGGTCTGCTGGATCACTGCTGTCTCCACTGCTGGGCTGGATCTCAGTCAACACACTAATATTTGCTCAGTGAAGGACTAAAGTTCTCCATTAGGGCAAAATACACAACTATCCACCTCCACTGTAGATCCTATTTTAGATATATTAACTAGCTAAAAACAGAGCAAAATAAACAGAATCAAAAGGGGGAAAAGAAGAGGGAGGGTTTTGTAACAAGGTGCAGGAGCAAAGAAAAAAAACAGAATGTTCAGCCTCATCTCATCTCTGACAGACCCACTGGGATCTTTGGAATTAAGTTCTATGGGATGTCAGGCACTTTGGTAGCAGAAGAAACCCCTAGGGAGAGACTGAAATTTTGCCATCAGCCAGCAGGTGGTGCTGTGCTCTTGCCCTAGGTGTCTGCATGGGGGAAACTCAAAGCAGCTGCCTGGGCTGGGAACTGGTCATCATGCTCATAGCTGGGGACCCAGTGGGAAAGAATGCTGCACCTAGCCCTTCCTGTGTTTCAAGGTGCTGGGGATTGAACTCAGGGCCTTGTGCAGGCTAGCAAATGCTCTACCACTGAGCTTCACCCAAAACTTTTATTTTTTGTACCCAGAAGCTGCTTCCTGCCTGCCTCTGCCATGAAGACAACAGGTGCCATCAGTCAGTGTGAGGATGGTGTTTCTTTTGACCAGTGCTCCTCTGTTTGCTTCTCTTTATCCCACAGCTGCTGCCACCTAAGCATAAAGAACATGCCCGTCAGGATGGACAGTGTCCACAGGCTTTGTTTTCTCTCTTGACTTCTCTCTATGTTCCACACCCTAAGGAAATATCAGTCAAAATCAATGCATTATCAAATTCCTCTAGAAGGGTTTTCTCCCCTGTTGTCACTCCAGTGGGTTCATGCTGTTTTGAGTGAGGCAGTTTGACTCTAGTTCCAGACACTCTTCTCTGCATGATTATGTACTGGGATGGAGCAAAAAAGTATATCTAATGTCAGATTTGGAAGGCAAATGTGAGGTTGCAGCATCCCATATGTGTCCTGAGGGGTGGACAGAACACCAGGTGCAGGGCAGCTCCACCTTCATTGGCAGGTGAAAGTCAGCCCAGACCCGCATCTCCTCCAGCACCAACCAGACCTTCCTTCAGGTCTCTGAGGCCTAGGCCAGATGTGTGGACAACTAAGTAAAGAACGTCAGTTTCCTCTACAGTTCACCCCAGTACTGAAGTAAAGGTATGGGGAGCAGATGGGAGTTCCATAGCCCCACTTCTTGTCCACACCTGGCTTCCCTTCCTAACTGAAGATCTGACTGACCTAGAGCAAGTCCAGGGTCAGTACTAGAAGCAGAGGTAATGCTCAGCCTTAGCAGACAACAGCTAGTGCTATTGAATAAGTCCCACCCTTATAATAAACCCTATGTCCTGCACCCCACACAGCCATTCGACTTCTCTGAGTAGTTTCGTGTAATACTCACCTAAACTGGAGTTATGATAGTTTAAATCTAAGATGTCCTCCTGAGGTCATGTGTTTGGATATTTGGTCCTCATCTGTGGTGCTGTTCTGGGAGGCTATGGACTTTTAGCTTTGAGGAGGTAGGTCACAAGTGGTGGACATTTGAAGGTTTTATGTAGGCCCCTGGTTCCAGTAAGCTCTCTCTGCTCCAGATCTGCTATGACATGAGGTGCCCTGACACAGGTCCTGGTACCTGCCCCACCACCATGCCTGCTCTGCTGCTAGGGACTGAATCCTCTAAACTGTGAGCTCCCATGAATCATTCCTCACATAAATGCATTTCTGTCAGGTGTTTTGCCACTGGGAAACACAAGCTGTGTAATATAGAAAATTGGTACAAAGCATGGGATTGTTGCTGTGCAAAAACTGGACTGTGGGGTTCTTAGGCCTTCGGAACTTGTTTGTGAGAAAGTTTCAGATGTGGGTGAGAGAGGTCCTTGAATGCTATAAGCAGAGCTTGAGAGGAAGTTCTGGTAAGGGTTTGGAAGAGTAGAATGCTGAGAGAAACATGAACAATAAAGACAGGGCTCAGGAGAATAGTTAAGATGGCAGACAGATAACACCCACCTTTAGACTCAGAGTAAAAGAAGAGATTAAACAATGGCTTAGAATTCATATTGTTCCATTAGATAGAGATAAGAAGTAGGATTATAAAAAATCCACAGATTAGGTAAATATCACTAACTGCAAAAAATATTTTTTTCTCCGTACTGGGGCCTCGTGCTTCCATGCTCTGCAAGTCCTGGACCACTGAGTTGCACCCCCAGCCCATTTTTTTACTTTTTGAGACAGGGTCTCGCTAAGTAATGCAGACTGCCTCTAGTCTCTAACTTGTGATCCTCCTGTCTCCACCTCCCAAGCCACTGGGATTACAGGAGTGCACCACTGTGCCCAGCTTGCAAAAATATTTTTAAAAGGGAGAAGGAATCATTGCAGCAGGTCAGTGAGAGTGCACCACCTGAAACATGGAGAATTATTCCAGCAGGAAGAGAAAATTATCAGCTACACAGAACTGGGCTTCCAGGAAACCCACTAGCAATTCCTTTGGCATGATGGGGACTGCACAGAGAGTGGAGAGAGTCCAGAGGTCAAAGAGGTTGGAATCCAAAATGGAGAACTAGAGAAACCACCACAGATGATTCCCCCATCAACTGTATCACAGAGCACGGAGAGCATATAGCCCAGGGAAATTTTCACATGGGCTTTTAGAGCTCAGATTTGCTGTGCAGTGCAGCCCTGGCAACCTACCAACATCCTGCCAATAACACATTGGCAGCAATTCCCAAGGAGAGCAACTGGTGAGTGAGTCCAGGACACCAGGTACAGCCAGCACCAGAAGTACAGCTGCTATTTCCCTGCTGCAGAGGTCCTGGTTACACAGTTTGCAATGGGAGAGTGGTGTGTCATGACCACACAGGAGCACAGGCCTCAGATCCACTGGGGGTGGCACTATATCATCCTGCCTACTGCAGTGTGGGAGCTGTGAGTGAGAAGGGTGGGGTTTGGGACATGCAATAGGGCAGAGCATGCCTGGACACCAGGTGTGGCCCATGCCATCAGTGCAGCTGCCATTCCCCCATGGCAGGTCCTGGTTTTGCAGTTTGCAATAGGGGAGTGGTGTGGTGCATGTCCCACACTGCAGTGCATCCTTCAGATCAACTGGGGGCAGTGCAATATTATCTGGCCCACTGCACTGTAGAATTGGCCAGCAAGTGCAGCTGGGATTGGGACACGCAAGAGGGCAAAGGGTACGGCATTGAGATCTAGATCACCATCATCTGCTCCCACCATTTTAGCTGCACTCTCTCAACTGAGATCTCAGCTCACAAGCTGTGTGAGGGAGGTAGAAGTCTCGGAAGGATGGCAGGGGAATGTCACCTCTCTGTTAACACAGCACAGGTGCAGCACCCCACAAGGTGGCCTTGAGTGTCCACCATGGACTTTCTGCCATCATCCCTTAGCAGAGGGATGCTAGGCAGAAAACACTCTCCCCAGACTTACTGGCTTTCACTGAGAGAGCATGTAGGGGAAATCTCTTTCCCTGCAGCAGATCTGAGAAATCTGAAAATAAAGCTGTCATCACAGTTTAGGAAATTTTATACAAGAGAAGAATGAAAATAGATCTATAGATGGAGGGACCAGTAAGGATACAGTTGAACAGTGACCCAGTACAGCTTCCCCCGACAACAGAAGGCAGGGAAGAGAGACTGTGGAACACTGATCAAGGATTCTCACCTAAGGTAATCAAGGCAGGGCCCTCTCAGAGGGTTGATGACTGCTGCTGGTAAGAGGAAGACAGTTAAACCTGAACTCTCTAGTATATACAACTTCCTCATTTTCTTTTCTTTTTTGGTTTTCGTGTGTGTGTGTGTGTGTGTGTGTGTGTGTGTGTGTGTTTATTTGTTGTTTGTTAGTTTTGTTTCACTGTTTTTTTTTGTGTGTGTGTTTGTTCTTTTTTATTTGGTTTTGGTTTTTTCTTCCTTTTTTGTTACTTTTGTCTCATTGTTTTTTTGTGTGTGCATTTTTTTTGTTGTTTTCTGTTCTGTTCTGTTTTTTCTTACTTTTTTGTTTCCTTTGTTCTACTTCTTTTATTTTTCCTTCTTCTTTCCCCATCTCCTCTCCCACCACCTCCCCTAGTAGAGAAATAGAGATGGTTGCCACCCTGGCCCCCAGTCCCATTGGAACTATGAGCTTGAGAGTGGGAAACTGAAGAGTATAGAGTACATGACACAGAGAAGAGTGACACAAGCTGATGGTTCCCTGAATGTGGGAGAACCAGTCCAGAGCAAGGCTCATCTGGGGTTGGGGAGGTCTTGCAATTTAGAGTAATAGTGCCACAGACTTGATAACCTAAGACACACAGTGTAGGCTGTAGAACAATTGGGGGGTTGTAACACAGGGGATGGAGAGAAACTGAGGGGGACAGTGTGGAAGACAGAGCCTGCAGCAGAACCTAGACATTGGGCATTGATGCTCCAAACTACATGGCAGAGGAATGAGAGAAAAGCATCAACAACTCATCATCACCCACAATCAAAGGAAAGTCAGAGCAAGAATCTCTTTACACACAAAGGAACTTTACTCCCAGACCAAGCAATGGGCAAACCTCAGCAGAAAAATACACAAAACATGAAAGGACATGCTAAATGCAAAGATCCCATACACCAAAGCCTCTCAGCAGTTAATATCAACCAATCCAAATTACTAGAGATATCAGAATCAAAATTCAGAACTTGGTTATAAATATGCTAAGAGACGTCATAGCTAACACCACCAGTACCCTTGAGATCTTGGAACAGAAGGTATGTAATTTGAATCTGTATTCTACAAAGAGCTAGAAAATATTTCTTAAAAACTCAAGCAGCAATCCTAGAGATGCAAGGCAATCTGAATGAAACAAACATTTTGATGGAATCCTCAGCATTCAGACAGGATGAGACTGAACAAAGAATTTCATGTACAAAGAAGGAAGTACAAAATATTAGTTACTCACAAGCCAAGATGGAGAGAATGATGAAACAATATCAATAAGATCTCCAAGAGGTTTCACACAAAATGAGAAAATGAAACCTAAGAATTCAGGGAGTCCATGAAGGAGCAGAAAACAACACAAGAGGACTAGGAAACTTATTCCAAGAAATACTGAACGAAAGCTCCCCAAACCTAAGACAAGAAATTCAGCTATACAACTGAATTGTTCAGAACCCCCACCAGAGTTGACCACAACAGTTCTTCCCCATGACACATTATAGTCATATTGCTTGACTTAGAGAGCAGAGAAGCCATTCTGAAAGCAGCAGGGGAAAAGAGCCAATTCACCTATAAAAGAAAACCCATTAGAATAACTACAGACTTCTTCACATCCATATTGAAGGCTGGAAAAGCCTGGACACATATCATCCAAGTTCTGAAAAAGAATAACTTCCAACCCAGACTAGATTATCCAATGAAATTATCTTTCAAAATAGATGAGGAGTATAAGACATTCTGTGATATTGCCTTATTCAAATAATTCATAGCCACCAAGCTAGCATTACAGAGGATCCTCAATCAACTCTCACATACAGGGGAGGACACACAACCCCACACAGAAGATCAAAGAAATGAATAATTAACATGAGAGGCAATAAAAAAGACATAAGATAAATATGAATCAAAAACCAGTAACAAGTATCAACTTCATGCATAACAATAAACACCTCTCAATAATTACCGTTAATGTAAATGGTCATAACTCAGCAATTAAGAGAGATAGACTGGCCAATTGGACGAAAAAACATAAACCCTCATTATGTGCCATTCAATAGACTCACCAAACCCACAAAAAAAACCTGTAAAAGTTTGAGAATTAAGGTTTGGAAAAAAATAAACCATGGAGGAGGAAATAAAGAAAAAGCAGGAGTGGACATACTAATTCAGATAGATTAGACTTCAATCTAAAACTAATTAGAGGAGACAAAGACACTACATATTACTAAAAGGAACAATCAACTAGGATCCAATAATGTTACTGAATGTATATTCTCCAAATATAGGGGCACCTAGCTTCATCAAACAAACTTTATAGGAAATAAAGGCATACACTGGACAAGACACAATAATTATGGGAGATTTCAATACCCCACTTTTGCCAAAAGTCAGGTCATCAAAACAGAAGATCAACAGAGAAATGACGAGCTTAATTTGAACCTTAAACCAACTCAGTCTTATAGATATCTACAGAATATTGCATCCATCTGATGAGGAATACATATTCTTCTCAGCACCCCATGGAACTTTCTCTAAGGTAGACCACATTTTAGTACACAAAAATAGCCTCAACTAATACAAAAATGTATAAGTCATGCCCTGTACATTATCAGATCACAATGGAAAAAAATCAGAACTCAAAAACAAGAAAAACTTCACAAATTTTACAAATTCATGGAGACTAAATAACACATTGCTGAGTGATCAATGGGTTATTGAAGAACTTAAAGTGAAAATTTAAGAATTCCTGCAATATAATGAGGATGAAAACACTTCCTACCAAAACTTATGGGATACAGAAAAGGTAGTACTAAGAGGGAAGTTAATAGTCATGAGTTCCTTCATCAATAAATTAGGGAAGACCCAAATAAATGACTTAATAAAACATCTCAAAGTACTAGAAAGCCAACAACAAACCAATCCCAAAGGGAGAACTCAAACAGAAATTATCAAGATCAAGGCAACCAATTAGAACCTAAAAAGATAATTCAAAGAGTTAATTAGATTAAGAGCTGGTTCTTTGAAAAGATTAATAAAATAGATGCACCCCTAGCTGATCTCACCAAAAGAAAAAAACAAAAGGCCAATATTGTGAAAATTAGATGTGAAAAAGGAATCATAACCACCAACTCCCATGGAATCCAGAAAATCAACAGGGAATACTTTGAGAAACTGTATTCCCCCAAACACAAAAATACAGAAGAAATGGATAAATTTATTAACACATATGATGTATCAAAATTAAGTCCAGAGGACATACGCAATCTAAATAGACACATCACATATGGTGAAATAGAAAAGGTAATAAAAAACCTACCAACAAGTAAAAGCCCAGGACCTGATGAAGTCACAGCAGAATTCTACCAAACTTTCAAAGAAGAATTAATACTAGCTCTCTTCAAGTTATCTCAAAAAGGAAAAAATGAGAGCATACTCCCAAACTCATTATATGAAACTACCATCTCCTTGATACCTAAATCAGGCAAAGATACATATAAGAATAAAAACTATAGACCAATTCACCTAATGTAATAGATGCAAAAATTCTCAACAAAACCTGGCAAACTGAATTCAGCAACAGATTAAAAAGATTGTTCATCATTATCAAGTGGGATTTATTCCACAGATGCAAGGCTGGTTCAACATATGAAAATCAATTAATGTAATTCAACATATCAAGAGACTTACAAACAAAAACCACATGATCATCTCAATCAATGCTGAAAAATCCTTTGACAAAGTGCAACACCTTTTCATGATAAAAACCTCAGAGAAGATAGGCCTAACAGGAGAATATTTTAACCTCATAAAGGCCATTTGTGACAGACCTACAACCAACATTATACTAAATGGAGAAAAATTGAAACCATTTCCTCTAAGATCAGGAACAAGACAAGGATGCCCACTCCTACCTTATTTAACACTATGATTCAACAAATGGTACTAGGAAACTTTGATTTCCATCTGCAGAAAAATGAAAATAGACTCATACCTTTCAATGTTCATGAGAGTTAACTTGAAATGGATAAAAAACCTCAACATAAAACCAGAAACCTTAAAATTACTAGAAGAAATGATATGCAATATGCTCCAACATATAGGCATAGGAAAGTATGTCCTTAATAAGACTTCAGTTGCTCAGGAAATTTCAACAACAATAGATAAATGGCATTACATGAAATTAAAAACTTCTGTACAGCAAAGGAAACAATCAACAGAGTTAGGGAAGACTCAATTGAATGGGAGAAAATCTCCACATCCTACATATCTGACAGAGGACTAATTTCCAGAATTTACAAAGAACTCAAGAAAGCAACTCCCAGGATAACAAATAATCCAATACACAAGTGAAGAAAGGAACTGAATAGACAGTCCTCAAGTGAAAAAGTTTGTAAGGCTTCAAAACACATGAAAAATGCTCAATATTCCTAGCCATTAAGGAAATGCAAATCAAAACAAATCTGAGATTCCATTACTCAGTACAAGTGGCCAAGATCAACTATTAATAACAAATGCTGGTGAGGTTGTGGAGAAAAGGGAACCCTCTTACATTGTTGGTGGGAATGTAAATTGGTTCATCCACTTTGGAAATCAATATGGAGATACTTCAGAAAACTAAAAATAGAACTGCCATAAGACCCAGTTATGCCATTACTTGGAATATACTCAAAGAAAGATGAGTCATCATACCACAGAGAGACCTGCATCTCCATATTCAATGCAGCACTTTTCACAATACCAAGGACATGGAATCAACTAAGGTGCCCATCAACAAAGAATGGATAAAAAAAATATGGTACATATACACAATGAAATACTACTAAGCAATTTAAAAAAATGAAAAAATGTCATTTGCAGCAAAATGGATGGAGTTGGAAAACATCATCTTAAGTGAATGAACACAAGCCCCCAAAGAGAAATGCCATATGATCTCATATGTGGGTGCTGAATCATACTTAAAGGAAAAAAATCCTATGCACAAATTGAAATATAAAAAAATGCACAATTCAGTTTAGCATAGAAGGGACATCTTAAGGTGTGGAAAGAAGGAGGGAGGGTCTAGCAGAGTGAGGCAAAGATTGAAAAAGATGCGACCAGGAAGAACATCAATGTGGAGTGAGGAGGGGGAGAGGTCAATACCAATGTAAACAGCAATACTTCATGAGTATCATGGAAAAATAGGGTAAAATAACCCAAATAAGTGTCCAAGTTTAACTTCAAACTAGTCATTAAGGCTTCATAAACTTTGTGGGTTGATGAAAGTATTGCTAGAAGTGATGTGAAGAATCCATAATGGAAAAAGCCATTGCTTTATTACTCTGTACCCCATAATCATTTACTAATCAAGTGAGAAAAAAAGAAAATAATACATTAGGAATACTTGAGGAACACTGTTTTTAAAAATGTTTGGATCACTCCTTAAAATGTTTCATCTCAAAGTGTAAGCAATCCTGATTTGATAATTGCATAATGGATATATTAATGGAATTATCACTCTGTACCCCACCAATATATGTAATTAAAATATTAAAAAATGTTTAATCTCAATAAAATAAAATAAATAAATAATCTAAAAAACAGACAAATGTCATGCAAATTAAAGACAAAGCTCATGGGTCTTCAGAGGAAAATAAGGACTCTATTGGGAATTGTAACCTGCAGCCGTAACCCTGTGGCATCCGATCCCATCAGATCTCGGAAGCTCAGAAGAGTCGAGCCTGGTTAGTACTTGGATGGGAGACCACCTGGGAACACCAGGTGCTGTAGGCTTGGGAGACAGACTCGGCAACCTACTCCCAAAAATCAATCCACCATTGAAAACCCTATGAATAGCAGAGAAGCACTGACAATAGTGTTTTGCCTGTTGTATGTAGGGTTGCTATGAGTTAGATACCAACTCAATGACACCTAACAACAACAACAATAATGGGAATTGTACTAGAGTCCACTTGAACTAAGTCCATTTATGTTATATTCTGACATAGAGTTTGTCTGTAACCTGCCCTTGTCCTAAAGATATCAGTGATGCTAAATTCAAAAATAATGAACCAATTAACTTGGTGGAAGAAATATTGAAAAAGCATATTGTTGAGGCTATGTGTTGGTTTTTATTGGAAGCCTTTAGCCAGATTTATAATGAAAAAATGGGGAAAAGGGAGAGCTGAAAGATTTCAAATAATGTGCATTTTGAATAGGGAAAAACAACACTCGAGATCATAGTCATTGCAACCAAGGTCAGTTTGGGCAAGGAGGTGGTAATTGTTAGAGATAAATTCTGGTAAAGAGAATGTGCAAACTTTGGGTTATGCAACCATAGAAATGTCCTAGGGATAAGGCAGGAGTTGATCAGGTCCCTACCATTTAAGGCTCCATGGTGTGAAACTGCAAACACATTTGATAGAATTTCCTTTGAAAAAAACAGTGGCTAAAAATTGAGTGCCTCTTTGACCCCTTGCTTGAGAAAAGCCACTTAGGGAAGTGGTTTTCAGCTTTAGCACATAGAGGCCACTGCTGCAGCTATGGTCACAGAGGACCCATCTACAGCTTGAACTGACAGCAAACCTTGGCAGCATACACATGGTGTTCATTTTGTAGGCATGCAGAATGCAAGAGTTAGTGGGTCATGGAGGCTGCCATTAATGTTGCAGAGAATAGCCTGTGATGCCAGGCAATATGTACCAGGGTCAGATTCCCTACATAGATCCTCTGAAGATTTGAGGGTGGTGCTTAAGCTGAAATGGAGACCCCAGGATGTTGGAGACACCAGCAATGTAAAATGTCTGCTGAGGAAAAGTATTGGTGATGGATGGAGCCAGCCCAAGAGGATCATATGTAGTGCAAATGGCAAGGCCAGAGGGGTAGAACTGCCCAAGCCTGTTCAAGTCCATATGATGGCACCCTGTGTGCCAGATGGCAGACATAGAAGTACAGGGTTTGTATGTCCTGCTTAATTTTTGTCTCATTTTGGATGGATCTTTCTTTTCTGTGCCCCCATTTCTCCCTTTTGGGATGGGAATGGTCACTCTGTGCCAATATGTTGGAAGTATATAACCTGTTTGTTGTTTTACAGAGGATTCCACCTAAGTTCCTAAGTTTGCCTTTAGTCTCAGTGGAGACTTTACACTTGGATTTTTTTTTTTTTGCAGTACTGGGGGTTGAACCCAGGGCCTAGTGCTTGCATGCTTTGCAAGTGCTGGACCACTGAGATGCACCCCCAGCCCCCCTTTTTTAACTTTTTGAGACAGGGTCTCACTAAGTTACACAGACTACCTCTGGTCTCGAACTCGCAATCCTCCTGCTTCTGCCTCCTGAGCCACTGGGATTACAGGCATACACTACTGCACCCAGCTTGACTTGGATGTTTGAACATGGTTAAGAGTGTTAAAACTTTCTAGTTCTTGAAATTGAACTAAAGGCATTTTGCATTTTGAGATAAGTGTGAACTTTGAGGATCAGGGGTGGAGTGTTATGGTTTAAATCAAAAAGATCCTCTAAAGGTCATGTTTAGATATTTGGTCCCAAATTTGTGGTTCTGTTGTGGGAGACTATGGATCTTTGTCAGGTAAGACCTAGTTTTGTGGAGGTGGGTCACTGGGGGTGGGCCCTTGGAGGTTTTCTGTGGACCTTCGGTTCCAATAAACTCTCTGCTCCTGATCCACCATGATATGAGTTGTGCTACCACAGAGCCTTCTACCTCCCCTGCTACCATATCTGCACTACCATATCCCTCTACAGACTGAAATCCTCTAAACCATGAGCCCCAATAAACCATTTGTCTCAGATATTTTGTCAAAATGAGGCACAAGCTAAGGAACACAAGAACCTTCAGCCTATACAACAGGATTCTCTTCCCTCTTCCAACATCATTTTTTTCTTCTCAGTAGTTGGGAGTTGAGTTCAGGGCCTCACACATACTTTGCAAGTGTTCTACCACTGGACTGCACCCCAGCCATTTTTCATGTTTTATCTTGAGACAGAGTGTCACTAAATTATTCAGGCTGCCTCTGGCCTGAAAATTGTGATCCTCCTGCCTCAGCCTCCTGAGTCACTGGAATTACAGGCATGGGCCACCATGTCTGGCCCTTCCAATATCTTTCAAATTAAGCTATTCCTCTTCAGTTCTACTGCTAGTGTTCTTGTGTTCTTATTCAGATTATTATGGTATTGTACTACCTGTTCTCAGGCACCTGCCCATATTCCTTCAACACTTGCACTTCCATTTCACTTTGATACTACCAAGCATCTCTGGCCATCAGAGCCTTTGTGCCTATGGGTGTGGCAGAATGGGAATGTAAAAAATTAACTTTACCCAGGGACACCTCTCAACCAATGACTGATGAAAGGTGAAGGATAAATATCCATTTCTCTAGCAACCCAAATACGATATCTCTAAGGTTTGTGTTCTAGATGTTTTCCAGGGGTCCCTGGTGGGATTAAACTGATTGTCCAGAGTAGTAACTTGTTTTCTGGCTCTCTCCATTCCCTATCCACAGTTCCTAGGATTTCCTCCCAAATAAACTATTTGCATTCAATTAAGGATTCAATTCTTCAGAAATTCAGATGAAGTTCTGGTCCTACAAGTTATGAAGAAGCAGATTGTGAGCCAGGTATGGTGGCACATTTCTGTAATCTCAGGAGGATCAATGCAAGTTCAAGGCCACAGTGGTGTACATAACAAGTTCATAACAATAAAATAAAAAAATGGGCAGGGGGGTGCAACCCAGTGGTACAGCACTCAGAAATATGTGTATAGCTCTGGGTTCAATCCCCAAATGCTGCCCCCTAAAAAAAATTGGAATTAGAGATGTAGCTTGCCTATCTTAGAACAGGCATGTCCAACCCATGGCCCCTGGGCCACATGCAGCCCAGGATAGATAGTAATGGGGCCCTACAAGATCTTTTAACATCATGTATTTTCTAGTGTGTTTTTTTTGTGACCCCCCCCCATTAATATATGCTCTAACTATATTACCTAATTTATTTGTGGCCCAAGACATTTCCTCTTCACTTGATGTGGCCAGAAAAGCTCAAAGATTGGATACCCTGCCTTAGAGCCTGAAAGACAGTCAGAAGTTAGAGAGGAGGAGTGCAGGTGAGGCTGCATCTAGGAATAGTGAGGATGGAGTAGATGTTAAGCCTGTGGCTGGGGGAAGGCAGGAAGCCAGACAATGGTTAAGGTGAGAGGTGACTCAAGTAAAAGGGAAGGATTGGACAATATGGAGGGACAGGGCTAGTGACTGATGAAAACATGACTACATAACTACTTTGCTGTCTATGACAATAGGGGCCAGGTTAAGCACTTTTTATTTCTGGTACTGGGTGCTGAACACAGGGCCTCACCCATGTTAGACAAGCACTCTACCACTGAACTACACCTCCTCCTACCCTATTATATTTTTTATCTTGAGACAGGGTCTCACTAAGTTACACAGGTGCCTCTGGCCTCACAGACACGATCCTCCTGCTTCAGCCTCCCAAGCTGTTTGAATCTCAGGTATACACCATGGTGCCCAGTGGGTTAAACGCTTTATAAAAATTAATCAGTGCTATTATTATTCCCTTTCCATGTAACATTAGAAATATTGGCCTACATTTCAAGTGACCCCCTCCAAGGCCAACCAGAGCTGAGACCTACATGAGCCTGGCCTGGGGCCCAAGTCCAGGGCCTCATCATCCATTGTCTGATGGGACAACACAGTCAGGATGATATAGGAAGCCATCCTAACTCCCTGCTTCCTGGATTCCTTGTCATGGCAGAGAACCTCAGAATCACACAAGATAAAAGCCAGAGAGGGACAGGTTATAAGTAAATATCAAGTTCTTTAGGGACCACCTAGCTGGCCTTTAGGGCTGGGATTTAGCTCAGTTGGTAGAGGGCTGTGCTACAATCTCTGAGGTCCCGAGTTCAATTCCCAGCACCACAAAAATGGGAGAAGGACCTGGCAATCCACTCCCAAGGCAATCCTGAAACAGCCATTGAAAACTGTATGAGGGTCACTATGAGTCAGACACAACTCAAGGGCGCCTAACAACAACAAGAACAACAAGCTGACCTTTAAAAACATGTTCTTGGATGGGTATGGTGGTGATGCCTGTTATTCCAGTAACTTGGGAGGCTGAGGCAAGAGGATTGCAGGTTCAAGACCAGAGGCAACTGGCACAACTTAGTGAAAAAACTTAAAAGTAAAACTCAAAAATAGAAATAAAAAGAGGGGTTGAGGTGCAGCTCAGCAGTGGTGTACTTGCAAAGTGTATGCAAGGCCCTGAGTTCAACCCCCATGTACCACAAAAAAATAAAAAAAATATAGAAAAGTAAAAAGATGTTCCTAGAGGACAAACAGCAAATGAAGAAGAACTTGGTACCCTGGAGGAAGTAAAGCCAGAGGGCTTCCAGAGCATGCCTAGAGCTGAGACCAGGATTTTACTGAAAGACTCACAGGTGACAGGAGGTGGGGTCAATACCAGTGTGCACCCACCTCAGGGGGTGGGGGTCGAGGGTAATTATAGCCATGGTAAATGAATATTCTCAGCCAGGTTTGGGGACACAAGGGAGATGGTTTGCCTAGATGTCCCTCAAGGTGAGGCCTATCTACCTGCTGTGTGGACAGCTAATGCACTGGGTCCTCCACTGGCCATGTTCTGACCTCACTCAGGAGCTTGTGTGTCAAGATGTGGGCCAGAGCTGGAGGAACTCTCCATCCCCTCCACCTAGTCAGGTCAGAGTGGCCTCTGAGACAATTCCTATTATGGCTCTCCAGGGGCTCTGGGTCTGAGGAGATCAGCAGGGGGCATTGAGGAGGACCTCGATGAACTGATCAAGTGTGGCTCAATGAAATCTGAGGCAGAGCTAGGGCACTACCCTAAAGCAGAAGTCAGCCAGCTACAACCAGCCCCACCAGAAAGTTACACAACATGACAGTTTGTTCCCTGGCTCATAGACAGCACCTTCTCTCTAGGACATCTATGGCACAGGGCAAAGGAACCCCTTTGGGCCTATTTTACAGGGGCAGTACTCCCACTCAAAAGATGCAATGTATCTTTTGATTTCTTGATTCTGCTTCCATGGGTGTTGACTATAGAACCAAGTAAAGCAAAATCTTGGACAACCTCAATTTTTTTTCTCCATTTTTCATGAAGTTGCTTACTGACCCAGTTAGAAGGACTTTTGTTTTCTTGTTGTTGATGTGTAATTCATACTGAAGGCTGTGTTCTTTGATCTTCATCAGTAAATGTTTCAAATCCTCTTCACTTTCAGCAAGCAGAGTTGCGTCATCTGCATAACACAGGTTGATAATGAGTCTTCCTCCAATCCTGATGCCATGTTCTTCTTCATAAAGCCCAGCCTTCTCAGATTATTTGTTCAGCATAGAGATTGAAGAGGTACCATGAAAGGATACAACCCTGTTGCACATCTTTCTTGACTCTAAACCAAGCAGTGTTTCCTTGTTCAGTTCAAATAACTGCCCACTGGTCCATGTACAGATTTCTCATTAGTACAAGTAAGTGCTCTGATATTCCCATTCTTCACAATGTTATCCATAATTTATTGTGATCCATATAGTCAAATCCCTTTGCATAGTCAAAAAATATAAACATCTTTCCAGAATTCACTGATTTCAGCCAATATCCATCTGATATCAGCAATGATGGCCCTAGTTCCAAGCCCTCTTCAGAATGTGGCTTGTCAATATACTGCTACTGTCACTTCTGAATGATCTTTAGCAAAATTTTATTTGCCTATGCTATTAATGATGTCATTCAAAAATTTACACATTCAGTTGGATCCTTTCTCCTGGAAGTAGGCACAAATGTGGATCTCTTCCAGTCAGTTGGCCTGATAGCTATTTTCCAAATCTCTTGGCATAGACAAGTGAGCACCTCCAGTGTTGCATGTTTGGTGAAACATTTCAATTGATATTCCACCAATACCTCAAGCTTCATGTTTCACTAATGCTTTTAAGGAAGACTCCACTTCATCCTTTAGTACCATTGCTTTCTGATCACATGCAGCCTCTTGAAATGGTTGATCATTCACCAGTTCTTTTCAGTATCATGAATGTTTTCTTTCCATCTGCTTTTGATGTTTCCTGCATCATTTAATATTTCTCTATAGAGTCCTTCACTATTTCCCCTCAAGGCTTGAATTTTTTCTTCAATTCTTTAAGCTTGAAAAAATAGAATGTGGACTTCCCTTTTGGTTTTCTATAGCCAGCTCTTTGTACATGTCATTATAATATTTGATTTTGTCTTCTCAAGCTGTTCTTTTTTTTTGTCTTTTTCTTCTTGCATTAGCTCTTATTAGAAATTTTTAGTGTACATCTTAATGTGATTCATTTTGACATGCTTTTCATTGTGGCATTTCCATATATGCATTTTGATAAACATTATTCATATAGGTTACCCCTTACCCTCCCCAATGCTTCCCTCCTCCCACCCTTCCCATCTAAGTTTCCCATCTAAGTCTTCTCTATCTTTTACTTAGTAGTATTTTTCTATATGTCCTTGGGTTCCAGTTCTGTTTAAGATAGAAACTTTTCCTGTAGTGGTCTTTGTTTTTATCTTGTTAGAACAATTACATGCGATTTCTAGTCCATTTATATTGACATCACTCTTATCCCCCCCCCTTTTATTATGATCTGATCTTTGAATAGGATTTTTCCTTCTTGTAATTTTGAATCATCAAGCTGCTCTTTGAAATCTTCTGTTTAGTTCTTTAACCTCATCATGTCTTCTTTCTACAAAGGCATATGAACCCTATGGTCAGCTTTTATCACATCATGACCCCACTCCTCTGGTATTAATTTTCTATGTTAGTTACTTTTGCATTCTTATAAACAAAATGCCTGGCAGAGATAAAGAAAGAAAGATTTATTTGGGTTCACAGTTTCACAGGGTGTCAGTCTATGGCAGCAGTAGTCTAGGGCAGAGGAGGTTTTTCACATTGTGGTGGGCATTGCACCAGGAACAGAGAGAGAGAGACCAGAACCAGGGGCCGGGTATTACCTTCAAAGTCCCAGCCCCAGTGAACGACTCCTACAGTGTCCATCTCCTACAGATTCCTGCAACTTCCCACAAAAAACCACCAGCTGAAGATCAGGCCTTCAAGCATGAGCTCATGTGGGATATTTTATATTCAACCATAAAAAATCCTTGAAACCTGTGTTCACTTTGCTTATGTAACTGGACTGTCTGGTTTTCAAATATGCCTCTGCCACTTAAAGCCAGTTTATTCATGTGCCAAATAAGGATAACAATAACCAATTCCTGTCATAATGATGATTAAATGTGTTAATAATGGGAAGATGCCTACCTTAGAGGAAGATCTTCATAGGGCTTACTGCATGGTGCTTACCCCAGAGTGCTTACTCCTGACACAATTGTCAAGACTGTGGACCAGCCTATGGACTAACACACTGTTGCTATATCAAAATGCCTGAGTCTGAGTAATTTATATGAAAGTTTATTTGGTTCATACTTCTGGAGGCTAGGAATTTGAAGGCCATATGCCTGCATCTGCATACTTTATTATATGGAGGATGGAGAAGGGCAAGAGCAAATCAACAGGAGGGATGACAGCAGGCTGCTTTTAACCCACTTCTGCTAACCAGCCTACTCCCATGACAGGAACATTAATCCATTCAAGAGGGCTCCATCCTCATGACACAGTTACCTCCATTAGGTTCCATGTTGCCACAGTGCAGATCAAACCTCCAACATATGAATATGAGGGACATATTCAAACCATACCATTCCACCCTGGCTGTCCAAATTCAAGTCCTCACAATAAAAAACACCTTCATTCCATGCTGATAATTCCATAAGTCTTCATTTACTCCAGCATCAACTCACAAATCCAAAGTCTCATTGGAATCAGACTGGGTGAAATTTAAGACATGATTACTCTGAAGTGAAACTCCTTTCAAGTTCTGAGCCTGTGAAGTTGAAAGAAGTTATCTACTTCCAAAATAAAATATTGGAACTGGGGTAGGGTAGACATTCCCATTCTTGTGTAGGAGTCTTGTGTCTGCAGGTTTCCCAGGCTGGCAGTGTATGCTGGTGGGCCTACAGTTCTGGGGTCTCAGTGGTGACCCTCCCTTTGCAGCTCCACTCAACATTGCCATGCATTTGCATCTATAGAGGGCATCTGCACAGGCTCCCAAGCTGTTCAATCCATCCTTAAAAAGTCCAGCCCATGGGGGAGACAACCCAGGGCTCAGCGTTCTGGAGTCCCACAGCTGGGCCTTGGCCCCAAGGTTGTCTCTTATGGCCTTTCTTCATCCCTTAGAGGAGGAACTCCACATGCCAATCCACCCCATTCCTTGGGTGATCCCAGCCTGTCCCTGGCCATGGGGGCACAGCAAGTCTCCTCTTGTTGAGTTGCCAGTAGGCCACTGTCCTTCTGGTGAGAATGGAGCTCAGAGCAGAGTCACACTCAGAGAGTTCCTCAGAGTCTGGGTCATCTGTCAACTTAATGGGCCATTAGAGGGCCTGACCCAGGTGGTCTTGGGGCAAGGCTTGGCTGCAGGGCTCTGCTGGTAGAGTAAAGGGCAGCACCCAGGTGCTCAGGTGCAACCAAGAGCACCCTGGAGACACTCAGGCCTCAGACATGATCACCCAGAGTCCCTGCTGGATCCAGGCCTTAGGTCCTTTCCTCAGGTCAGCAGAAGGGACCCTGAAGTTGGGTTAAGTGTACAGGGAAGCTGAGATTTTGCCTCTATGCTCACTAGTTGCACCCTTCTGATCCAACCTTCGCCTGGTACTGTAACTGAGGACTGAGTGGAAAATGGACTATAGGGCTCTGAGGTGAAGGACAGGAGATGGTGGGGCCAAAACCAGGGAGATGGCAATGAAGGCAGGCAGGTCTGAGTGGACCTCTAGTATATTTTGAAGGTAGGATCTGCAGATAAATAATAAGGGAGAGAAACAGAGGGGTCCAGGATGCCTCTTAAGCACTGGGCCTCAGCAACAGGGAAGGATAGGCATTCTGGAGACCGAGAGCCTAGAGAGGAGGGGGTTTGGCCCAACTCTCTGATACTCTTAATTTATGGTATTTCCCAACATTATTTTATTTTATTTATTTATTTTGTCTTTGTTGTACTGGGGATCAAATCCTGGGCCTCAAGTACATAATAAGCAAGAACATTACCAACTGAGCTAAACCTTTAGCTGCCATTTCCGAACTTCAATTTGCATATAGAAATGTTCTTTTTCTAGAGCATCCAAGAGGGATTATATTCCAAGAAAGACAGATTGGAGAGAATGTCTACAGGGAGCAAAAGAAATGTGTGTATTTAAAAGATGTTCAATGTGTGTTATGTTGTGGGTGGGAGTGAGGCCAGAGTTGTGAGTAGTAAAAGAATTTACTGAAGCTCAGAATAGAATAGAAAAGAGAAAACATTCATTAGTCAACTGCAAGAAGGCAGCAGGCAGAAGCAACAAGACTATTGCTCTGTGCTTGGGTATGGGTTGCTGGTGCTCATAAGGGGTCTCTGGGCAGCCTGCAGCTGGCTTGACCTTGGCTGGAAATAATGCACTTTTGAAACAGTTTGAGGGTTTAGTCTAATTAACCTTTTTTTTTTTTCTTTTGGAGAGTTTTCTCTCAGCCTCTTCCTCATCCTGTATTCTTTGATGGAACCTGATCTAGGAGAGTGCCTGTCTCTGTTATGTCACCTTATCCCCTAGAGTACCCCTTAGCAATAGCTTTCCCTCACATGTTGGTTAAAAGACACCCAAAGATGGGTGGGCGTGGTAACACACACCTGTAATCCCAGCACATGGGAGGCTGAGACAGGAGGATGGCTCAAGCCCGGGAGTTTGAGGACAGTCTGGTTCATATAGGGAGACACTGTTCCAAAAAGATATACAAATAATGTCATATAAATGAAATGAAACAATGATTGACCAAACCCTGGTGGGACATCCTGACCAAGCAAGTTAATAGCTTCTCAGCTGTTCAAGATCCTCTTATACAACTTTAAATGTTTATCACTCAGGTTGTAGGTTACTAGCATTGACAGGTTTTTACATTTCCAAGCCCAAGAGTTGAGATACCATTGATATGTGAGTCTGCTGAGGGTCAGGCCAATTGAGAGACTATGGAGACTGCAGCTCTTCCCAGTTATCAAGGTTTTACATTTTGTAATTTGGATTTTAACTTGGCTTAACAAGGTCTTTGAAAATGCTCACATGCCCCTTATATGGTAAATCCTCATTCACCCCTTTATGCTACACTGATTTAAAACAACAACAACAAAAACAAAACAAAACAAAACAAAAAAAAAAAACAAAAATAACCCCACCAAACAATAAGCAAAAGGAGCCTATCTATAGCCTTCTACTTTATATTTTTGAAATAGCTGGCTTTCTTTCTTTCTTTCTTTGCAGTACTGGGGGTTGAACCCATGGCCTTGTACATGCTTTGCAAGCACTCTACCACTGAGCTGCACCCTAACCCATTTGTTTACTTTTTATTTGAGACAGGATCTTGCTAAGCTATGCAGGCTGCCTCTGGCCTCGAACTTGAAATCCTTCTGCCTTTATCTCCAGAATTCCTGGGATTATAGGTGTGACCTGCTGCACCTGGCTGAACCAGCTTTATAATAACCTACTCTAAAATTCTAAGTGTTCAGTGATTTTTAGTAAATTTACAGTTAGGCAACCACTACAGTCCAGTTTTAGAATATTACCATCATTCAAAAAAATTCCCTCTTGACCACTGTAATCAATTCCCACTCCCCACACCACCTGCCAACAACCCTGACCTAATTTGAGTATTCTAGAATTTTCATGAAAATGAAATCATGTAAAGATGTAGTTTTTTGTGTCTTTCACTTAAGATGTTTTTGCAGTTTATGAGTGCTCTTTCTGGGATTAGTCAGGAAACAGTAACTGAATGAATATAGCAGATGATGGACATTTGGAACATTTTAATTTCTTGTCTGTTATGAACAACACTGCTGTGAACAAAAGTTCATAAGGGTGGACATATGTGTTCATTTCTCTTGGGAGTGTAGTTGCTGAATTATGGGGTAGTGATGTGGGTATGTTTTTTTTTTAGGGGGGAAGAAAAGCCAATTTTACTTTAAATAGTAAATCCTCCAATTAATTCACTGAACAAATATGAGTACCATTGTACAGAGCACTGTATTAGGCACTGAAAACAAAGTGATGAACAAAAACAGCCTTCCCTGGGAGGGAGTTCACACTGACCATGATGTCCCTGTTCTTCAGACCTCATGTAACCGGCTTTGTGTTTTGTGTTCTGGCTCTTTTGTTGCTCTCAGTCTAGAGCAGTTTCAGACTTCCTTTTGGTTTTAATTGCTTGAAAGTTTTGAAAATTGTGTGTTTTTTAACTTTTTAAGAAACCAGCACACTGTTTTCCAAAATAGCTGCACCATTTTACTTTTTTGTCAGCAGTGCATGGCAGGTACCAGTTTCTTCACATCCTTAGTAATGCTGAGTTTCGTCAGCCATTTTGCTGATATTGCATCTGGATGGTGTATAAGTGCCATGACATAATGGTTTTACTTTGTATCTCCCTCATAACTAGTGGTGAGCATCTTTTTATGTGCTTATTAAGCATTTGTGTATCTTCCTTGAGGTATCCAGTCATATCTTTTGCCCACTTTTCAAGTGTTATTTGAGAATAGGGACAACCAAGAGTTTGGTGCATAATCCAAATTGAACCATGAGGCGGTGTTGGTCGAATCCTAATTCAGGGATGTTTCACAAAATAACTGACCTATAATCTGCAAAGAGAAAAAAAGAAGTCAGGTTTGGTGAAACTGAAAAAGTCTAAAGACACCTGACAAATACATGCAATATGTGGTTCTGAATGGCATAGTTGGCAAAACAGACAGATAATTAAGGATTAGATTATAGTAATGTATCAATGTTAATAAGTTTGGTTGCATTTTCATTATGTGGAACAATGGTCTTATTTTATTTATAGGAAATACACACTAAAGTAGTAGATAATGTGGCATCATACTGACAAAATTATTTTGAAGAACTATATTTGTAATTTCAGTTTGAGATTTAATTCCTTTTTCTTAAAGAGTTGGTGAGTTCCTTTGAGAAAGGCACTTCTATGAGGTTGTGATGAAATTTGCATGGAGTCATGAAAGACAGCTTTCAGCCAGCTGAAGGATCACTGGTCTCCAAGTCAAGAGATCTGAGCCTGGGTTTCTGCTGCCACAGACACATTGGGTGGGGTTCTACCAGTCACTTTGTTCCTGCAGGTTTTAGTTTTCTTCATCTGTAAAAGAAAAGATTAGGATGGTCTCTAGAGGGGTCCCTTCCAATTCTGATATTGTCATAGCCTCAGGGACATGAAATAAAATTAATACAGGAGAAGAGGACTTATGTGTGGATTGTTTCCTTTATACTGGAGAGCTGTTTCAGTTGCAACTGACCTAAGAAATCTCTGCATAGCCAGGTGTGGTGGGGCACAGCTATAATCTCACCATTGGAAAGGCCACGGCAGGAAGGTTGTAGTTTGAGACCAGCTTGAGGTACATAGGGAGAGACTGTCTTTAAAAAAGAAAAAAAATCTCTGGATAATCATTGAAATATAATGGGGAAAATGCATGAGGTTAAAAATGAGCAAATTGATGTACTTTGATGTGAAAAGCCCAAAATTAAACCCTTGAGGAAAACGATTGTACTTTGTATTCTCTGAAAGTAAAGCTGGAACTTCTCAATGCTGTAGGAGAGTAGTTTAGCTCAAAGATTATTCAGGTGGAAGTTATTACTGGAGAGTTTTTACCTAGTGACTGTAATGAATGTGCATGCTGCCAAATTGGCATTAGGAAATATGTAGAGCTTCAGAAATAGGGAAATACTCATATAGAACTGATTAAAAGCAGTTCTAAAAAAGTACAGTTTTGTTTTGGACAAACTCTTACTAAACTGCACAGGCTCCTTCTGACCTGCAATCCTGCCTCAGCCTCCTGAGTTGCTGGAACTATAGCTGTGCACCATGGTGCCCAGCTAGTAGAATGTCTTTAAAGAAGAAAAGGCAGCTGGGGATGGTGGTATATACCTATAATCCCAACACTTAGGAGGCTGAGGCAAGAGGAGTAAAAGTTTGAGGCCAATCTGGGATATGTAGCAAGACCCTGTCTGACAAAGCTGGGAAAAAAAAAAAAGAAAAAGAAAAAGAAAAAGAAGAGGAGAAGGAAGAAGAAGAAAAGGCTTTGCTGCAAAGCAAATAAAACCAAAATAATACATTTTCCTTGTTAATACCTAAATTATCACTGAATACATGTCAGGCTTGCAAAGTAGAGGGTAATGCCACAGGATTTCTCTTGAGTCCATAACTTAGTTCAGGTTACTGCTATTCATTACTTCAACAGACATGTGGAAATGTTTGCTTTTGGAGCTTGTTAGAAATTTTCTTTGTCAATATACCAAAGCTGAACCTGTCCTCAAATTTATACTTTTTCCCATTAAATCACCTTTGTTTCTAGTCCATGGTTGAATCAGATACCTTAAAAAGAAGCACACAAATCAGTATAGACCTTTCCAAAAGTTAATTTTTCCTGCAGTGCCATATAAGTATGTAACAATAATTGATGAGTGGGTGTGGTAGTGCCCACTTGTAATCCTAGCACTTAGGAGGCTGAGGAAGGAGGGTTGCTAGTTCGAGGCCAGCCTGGGTTACATAGCAAGAAAAAAAATTTTTTTTGATGTTTAAGACTCGCAGAAATCCAGATGTCACCAGGGGTTGGGGATTTAGCTTAATGGTTGAGTGCTTGCCCAGTGTGCACAAGACCTCTGTTGTCCCTGTGGTTCTGACCACACATACCCACAAAAAACAACACAAATTCATCTCCCTTACTGAGACATTCTACCTGTGGTTACCTTTTCTGACATTTTCAAATAATCTTTCAGGATAAACCTTACTACTTGACATTGAGATGATGATAAAATTGATGTTTAAATTCATGTTTCCTTTCATTCAAAGGGACCGGAAAAAAAGACATTTGTCATTCTCTGTCTACTTGGACATAACTGCTAGGAAGAACCACTTATTAATTGTTACCTTGAAAGTATGACAGAACTAGTTATAATAAGGCCTGAATCTTACACTGACATTATGAGTGTTTGGTTACCCCAGCAAGACATAATTTAGCATTCGAGAGCTAGTAAATGTTTGTGTTGTTGTTGTTAGGTGCCGTCGAGTCGATATCTGACTCATAGCAACCCTCTGTACAACGGGGAACACTATTGTCAGTGCTTCTCTGCTGTGCATAGGGTTTTCAATGGCAGATTGATTTTTGGGAGGGGGTTGCTGGGTCCTTCTCCCAAGCCTACAGCTTCTGGTGTTCCCAGGCGGTCTCCCATGCAGGTACTAACCAGGCCTGACCCTGTTTAGCTTCCGAGATCTGATGGGATTGGATGCCGCAGGGCTATGGCTGCAGGCTAAATGTTTGTGTAGAATCCTGAAATTGAATGCTTACCTATAAAAATGCAAATTGGACAATATTTCAGCTTTATGTTGCTTGTGACTTTAGCAGGAAGGCCTCTTGTGTTTCCCCATTAAGTCAGATGCTGACTTCTGACTTCTGGCTGAGGTGTGTTTTATTTAAGGACATGTAGCCATCACTTCTTATGGTTTTGTTTGTTTGTTTGTTTGTTTCCCAACAGCACTGTGAGGTTTATTCAAGTACAGTAGCATCTGGTATGATTGGGATAGAGTTGGGATTGAAAAGTGAACAGATATTCAGCATCTAACAGTTTGAAAGAAGCCACTACATACTCTTTTCACAAACATTTCCACAGAGCCAGTACAGTACTAGCTAGTAACCCAGTTCACCAAGGGTACTAAAGTAGAAAAGATGCAGCAAGAAAAATAGCTATATTAGAAAGACCAACACTTTAGAAAAGAGTAAAACACTTTTAGTTTCTCCCCTTTACCCCTTAAAACAACATCTTAGAGTTTTATTATTTTGGTTGTTTTTAACATAAGTTGATGAATTTTGTCAGATGTTTTTTTCTGCTTCTGTGGAGGTGATCAGATAATTTTTCTCTGTTACCCTGATTAATATAAGGATCATATTAATGGATTTCCTTCTGTTGAACCTCCTGCAATTCTTGAAATACTGTGGTGGTTGATTCTATATGCTAACATTTGAAGATTTTATGTTGATATTCTTAATTAATATTAATCTAAGATATCTTTTTGTGCACTGTCTTTGATTTGGGGCTTACTATGACATTGCTTCATAAAATGAATTTGAAATTTTTCTTTTTCTGTGTTCTGAAATAGCATAAAACATAAGGACCACTTGTTTTTTCTTCCATCCTAGGGTTGGAACCAAGGGCCCTTGCACATGCCAAGCAGGTGGGACCACCTTATTTTTAAATGGCAGGATTTTCCTACGATACCATGGCCTTTCTTTGTCTTTCCTTAGACTTTTGTTCCTATCTGGCCTCTGGGACCACTCTCTTCTCCTTCCTGATGGTTCTGTGCAATCACACACATGAGTGTTCTCTTTTGGTGCTTATCTGTTAAGCATGTTGGCATGTATTAATTACCCTATTTGTTTGTCCTTAAGCAATGTAGCATTTAGTATTTCCTGGTTATGAATTTTATATAAATGAAATCGTACTACAGCTATTCTTCAGCTACCTTTTTATCACTTACTAAGTTTTGGAGGGCTGGGATTTAGCTCAGTGGTTAGAGCGCTGCGCTGCAGTCTCTGAGTTCCCAAGTTCAATTCCCAGCACCGCAAAAATGGGAGAAGGGCCTGGCAATCCACTCCCAAGGCAATCCCGAAATAGTCAGCCATTGAAAACCCTATGAGGGTCGCTATGAGTCGGATACCGACTCCACGGCACCTAACAACAACAACAAGTTTTGGAGTGAACATTGTTGTTGTTTTTAGGTGCCGTCGAGTTGGTATCTGACTCTTAGTGACCCTCATAGGGTTTTCAACGGCTGACTGCTTCCGAATTGCCTTGGAAGTGGATTGCCAGGCCCTTCTCCCATTTTTGCTGTGCTGGGAATTGAACTCGGGACCTCAGAGACTGCAGCACAGCGCTCTACCAATTAAGCTAAATCCCAGCCCCATTGGGATTTAGCTCAGAAATCCTGGGAGAAGGGCCGGGAAATCCACTCCCAAGGCAATCCCGAAGCAGTCAGCCATTGAAAACCCTATGAGGGTTGCTATGAGTCAGATACCAACTCGATGGAACCTAACAACAACAACAACAACAACAACAAGTTTTGGAGTGTAGTTACTCATTTTCACTGCTACAAGTAAACAAATACCATGGTTTATCCATCTTAGTATTTATTGACATTTGGGTTATTTCTTGTTATTACAGTGTTCATTTTTCCTGATATACAAGAGATCTCTGATAACAAATCTTCTAGGTCATAAGGCATATACATGTTCACTAGGTAATGCCACATTATTCTCCCAGTTAGTTTTTCCTATAAAGTTTTGTGGTGTTCTTATACATCCTTTGTTAAATTTATTCCTTGATCTCTTCCATTTGTTGTTACTCTTGTAAGTGGTATCTGTTTGTAGCTGGTTTATTGAAATGCATTTAGCTTTTATAAATTGATTTTCATATGTCCAACAACCTTGCTGGTATTCCAGTATTCCAGTGTTTAAATTCTTGTACAAGCTGGGCGCTGGCTCATGCCTGTAATCCCAGCTACATGGGAAGCTGAGGCAAGAAGATTGCAGGTTTGAGGCCGGAGGCATCCTGGGTAATTTAGTGAAACCCTGTCTCAAAAAAGTGGTTGGGCCGGGCTCGGTGGCACACGCCTGTAATCCCAGTGGCTTGGGAGGCGGAGGCGGGAGGATCGCAAGTTTGAGACCAGAGGCAGTCTGTAATTTAGCGAGACCCTGTCTCAAAAAGTAAAAAAAAAAACAAAAAATAGGCTGGGTGTGCAGCTCAGTGGTCCAGCACTTGCAGAGCATGCAAGCGCGAGGCCCTGGGTTCAGCCCCCAGTACCGCACACACACACAAAAAAAAGTGGTTGGGGGTACAGCTTAAAGGTAGAATGTTTGCCTAGCATGTGTGAGCCCCTGGGTTTGCCTCCTAGCACTGCTATTAATAATGATAATGATAATAATAATAATAATAATAATAATAATAATAATAAATAAATAAAAATGATTTTTAGGACAAGTTTGTCATCTGAAAGTCACGGCTATTTTGTTTCTTTTCATTTACTAGATTTCTGTCTTATCTTACCATGCCTGCAGT
>VMDO01008598.1:42197-53397 GCA_007922755.1 Pedetes capensis
AGTACCTGGATGGGAGACCGCCTGGGAACACCAGAAGCTGTAGGCTTGGGAGAAGGACCTGGCAACCCCCTCCCAAAAATCAATCTGCCATTGAAAACCCTATGAATGGCAGAGAAGCACTGATAATAGTGTTTCCCCTGTTGTACAGAGGGTCGCTATGAGTTGGATACCGACTCGACGGCACCTAACAACAACAACAACAACATATCTTACCATGTTAGCATGGCCAGACCCTACATTACAAAGTTTAAGAGCAGTGATGATAAAGGGCATCCTTGGCTTGTTCTGATGTTAAAAGGAAAGCTTTTATTGAATAATGGACACTTCTGGCTTTTCATAAGTTTTTCTTTTTCAAGTTTCTTCAAATAATTTTTTCTTAAATGATTGAATTTCAAGATACTTTTTTATTGCATCTATAGAAATTTTTTGTGTCTTTTCTCCTTCAATCTCTTACAAGATTCAGATTACACTAATATATTTTCTAATCATGGCAAATTTTACATCCTGGGATTAAGCTCAGCTTCGTCTTACTTTTTTACTTTTGTTGTTGTTGTTAGGTGCAGTAGAGTCGGTATCCAACTCATAGCAACCCTCATAGGGTTTTCAATGGCTGACTGTTTGGGGATTGCCTTGGGAATGGATTGCCAGGCCCTTCTCCTATTTTTGCAGTGCTGGGAATTGAACTCGGGACCTCAGAGACTGCAGCGCAGTGCTCTAACCAACTGAGCTAAATCCCAGCCCGTTTTTTACTTTTATTGATTTATAATTTACATACAAAAATGCATATATAGCAAGTTTACAGCTTGGTACATGTTCACAAACTGAACACAACCATGGAACTAATCAGCTTCCAGCTCAAGTCTGAACCCCAGCAGCTCAGAAGCTCCTCTTTCCTCCTTTCTAGTGGTCATTCTCCCAAAGCAACCTTGTCCTCACATCTAACAACATGCGAGGTGTGATCAGAGTATACAGCAAATGTTTAAATGTTTAAAAAAATTTATTACAGTGAAAGACACATTGCCAGGAATCCCCCTCAAAATATTCTTTCTGTCTTCAGACACACTTATCCCAGGGTTCTTGCTACTTTCTGGGGCTATTCTGGAAGTCCTCTTTGCAAGTGTCTTCAGTTGCCTGTTGTGGCTGCTTGGGTGTCCTGAACTGATTCAAAACATTTACCTTTGGGGAAGAGCCAGAAATCACATGGTGCCAGATCCAGTGAATAAGGTGGATGAGGACAGACAGTAAGGTTTTTATTTGACAGAATTTGCCATATCAGAAGCCATTGGTGACACAAAGCAACTCAGAAATTTCCCTTCATTCCTTTCTCATCAAAGTAATCTCTGTCTTTGTGTCTAACAGCATATGAAGTGTGATCAGAAGGTAGGATGAATGTTTAAATTTTTTAAAATTTATTACACTGAAGGATCAGAGGTTTGGAAGTGCTGAGAAAGTTTGGGACAACTCTTATGTGCTTAAAAGTTAACTAGAGATGAATCAGAGGACTAGACCCCCTCCTGATAAGCTCCTCGAGATTTGGCCCTGCTGTATGTCCAATACCTACTATATGCATTGTACATAGTAGTAGGTACTCAGTCAGTATTTGCCAAATCAGGCAGATGTAATGACACCAGAGATTATACCTTGGAACTGACTTACCCTATGCCATCTTCCTAATAGTCTCTACATTTCCTGATATTTCCATTCACTTCTCAATATTATTTGAACATGTAAATGAAGGAATGTGTTCCCCACTGAACCATAAGCTTCTTTAAGAGCAGCAGGAAATCTGGGCACAATGGAACCTGCCTGTAATCCTAACACCACAGGAGGCTGAGGCAGGAGGATCATTATTTCGAGGCCAGAGACAGCCTATGTAACTTAGTGAGATCTTGTCTCCAAATAAAAAATTAAAAAATGGGCTGGGGGTACAGTCTAGTGTTAGAGCACTAGCAAAGTATGTGCAAGGCCCTGGGTCCAACCCCTAAATAGGGGGGTGGGGAGAAAGTAGGAGACAGGGTCTCACTTTGTAACCCATTCTGGCCTTGGATTTGCTGTAGACTGGGCTGGCCTTGAACTCCTGGTTCTCCTGCCTTAACCTCCCAAGTGTTGGATTACAGGCATGCATTGCCATATCTGAACATCAACACTATTTTTTCAAGTATGCTGTTCAGTACTTTGAGTATATGCATGTTGTTCAGCCAATCTTGAGAACTCTCTTCCTCTTGCAAAGCTGAAACTCTGTATTCATTAAGCAACTATTCTCCATTCTCCCCTTCCCCCTCTCTCTGGCAACCACCATTCTATTTTCTGTGTATTTGACTTTTTATGACTGGTTCACTTCACTTAGCATAGTACCCTGACAGCTCATACACACTGTATCATGTATTGGAATTATTTTCATTTTTAAGAACCTGAGTAATCTCCATTGTGCATGTAACAGACCATATTGTTGTTATCTGTGATGCGTGGACACTTCAGTTTGTTCCACCTCTTGGCTTTTGTTATTAACCGTCTTTGAACAGAGCTGTACAAATATATATGTTTAAAACCTCATTTTTAATTTTGGGAGGTGTATAACTAGAAGTGGGATTGCTAGATCATATGATAATTTTATGTTTAATTGTTTTGAGGAACCATTGTACTCTTTTCCGACGTGGCAATGCCATTTTACATTCTCACTAACAGTGCATAAGGATTCCAATTTCTCCACATGCTTTCTAATACTTATTTTGGGGCTTATTGTTGTTGTTTGCTTTGTTCTTTGGTTTGGTTTTTGATGGTGGCCATCTTAATGGGCATGGCTGGAGAGAGTTTGTTTTAATAGGTGTTGTGCCCTGTGTGTTTGGTGTGCTGTTGGTCAGTAATGAGTCTGTGGCAGAAAATGTGATAGGGATACTCTAAGGAAGTAGTGTGCTCACTTTCTGGGATCAAAATATGAGTAAGATGTAATTGTTACCTCAGAGGAACCTTTGACAAATACAGTAGGACTGCCAAAATAGAACAGTGTGTGTTTCCTACATGTGCCTTTGTTCATAGAAAAACGTGTCAAGTATCTCTTACGCCAAATGGTGTCACCATAACTCCAGTGTAACCATGTGAAAAGATCAGACAAATCCTCTCCAAAATGGATGCTTTACAAAATGTCTGACAGATCCTCCTCAAAATGCCAATGGTCACTAAAAAAGGAGAATTTCAACTGTCATAACCCGCAGAAATATAAGGAGATAGGACAATTAAATGTAATGTGATACCCTGGATGGGGGTCCCTGGAACAGAAGAAAGTACCTCAGGTAAAACTCAGAACATGTGAAGAAGGTAATAACATATAAGGCTGGGCACAGTGGCACATGCATGAAAGAAATCCCAGCAAGTCAGAAGGTGGAGGCAAGAGGAGCACAAATTCCAGGCCAGAAGCAGCCTGTCCAACATAGACCCTGACTCAAAATAAAAAATAAAAAATGGGCTAAAGGTGTATCCTAGTGGTTAAAGCACTTAGAAAGCACATGTGAGCCTCTGGGATCAACCCCCTAGTACTGATAAACACACAAAAAAGTATCAGTGTTGGTTCATTGAATGTTACAGAGATTGATATTAAGGGTGTGTATGGAGTGTATGAGAAAACTACTATCATTTTTTTCTGTAAATCTAAAGCCATTCTAAACATTTTCCTCCCTCTCTTGCTGTTCTTGAAATCAAGATCTTTGTATCTCAGCCTATCAGGATAAAGAATGTTTGCCACCACTCTCAACTAATGCATTGCTTTTTGTTTTGTTTTGTCTTGTTTGTGGTCCTGGAGATCGAACCCAGGACCTTGCATATGCCAGGTAAGCACTCTACCACTGGTACATCCCCAGCCACGATAGGTTGTCTCCCCATTGCCTAGGATGAACCTAGGACTTTGATTATGCTAGGGAAGCACTCTACCACTGAACTGTACCCCTAGCCCCCAAATGTACTCCTATTTTTAATTTATTTTTTTCTGTGATATGTGGGATTGAGCTCAGGAAAGCACTTTACCACTGACCTACAGCCCTGGCCCTGTTGCTTTTTAATGTACAAATGATAGTATGGTTTTAAAGTTTCGACTGTTTTCAGAAAATGTTTAATGGCCTAAAAAATGTTTATATTAGACATTTCATATGTTGTTGTTGTTGTTGTTAGGTGTCCGACTCATAGTGACCCTATGTACAACAGGGAAAACAGTATTGTTAGTGCTTTTCTGCTATTCATAGAGTTTTTAATGGCTGATTGCTTTTTGGGAGTGAGTTGCCTGGTCTTTCTCCAAGCCTACAGTACCTGGTATCCCCAGGCAGTCTTCCATTTAAGAACTAACCAGGCCCTACCCTGCTTAGTTTCTGAGATCTAACAGGATCAGACGCCACAGTGAAAACCCTATGAGGGTTGGTATGAGACATTTCATATAAATGGCATTATATATGGCCTTTTCATTTAGCATACAATTTTCAAAGTTTGTCCAGATTGTGGCATTTATCAATACTTTATCTTTATGGATGAATAATATTTCATTGTGTGGTTATACCACATTTTGTCTATGCATTCATTAGTTGATGTATTTTGAGTTGGCTCCACCATTGGACTTTGGAATAATGCTGCTATGAACACAGATGTACAAATTTTTGAATGGTCATAGTGTTTATTTGCTGGCTCATACCATAATTCTGTGTTTAACCATTTAAATGTAAATTGAAGTATTTGTCATTTTTTGTTTGTTTGTTTTGGTGGTGGTACTGAGTGGTTGAACCCAGTGCCTTGAGCATACTTTGCAAATTCTCTACCACTGAGCTGCATCTCCAGCCTCTTTTTTATTTTTTAACTTGAGACAAGGTCTCACTAAATTATGCAGGTTTCCTCCAGCCTCAAACCTACAATCCTTTTGCCTTCACTTCGTGAATCACTGTGCACCACCACACCTGACTGTTGGCTTGTGCTTTTGGTGAAATTCAGGGTCATGAAGATTCACTCCTGTTTTCTTTGAAAAGTTTTCTAGTTTTAGTTCTTACATTTAGGTGTTTGGCTGATGTGCAAGGTAAAGGTCCAACTTCATTCCTTTGCTTGAGCTGTCCAGTTGTTTCAGCATCATTTGTTGACACGACTGTTCTTTCCGCACTGAGTGGTTTTGACAACCTACACAGGCTATTTCCAGTTTATCAGATCTATTTTAATGATTTGTATCTTTTTCTTGGTGCCAGTACCACACCATTTTGATAGATTACTTTCTTGATTATTTAATTTTCAGTAAGTTTTGAAACTCAGCACTGAGAGTCCTGAAATTTTCTCCCTTTGGCAAGGTTATTTCAGCTATTCTGGTTTCCTTATTATTTTTATTATTTTTTTCTTTTTAAGCCAGGGTCTCAGTAAGTTGCACAGACTGCCACTGGCCTAAGGCTAAAGCTGGCCCTTTGTTCTTTGGTCCTCTTGTGTTCCATAGACTCCCTGGGTGACTTCATCAAAATTCCTAGTGACTGATGACCCTCTAGTCATAAAAATAAAACAAAGCCAAACCTCCACTTTGCTTCAAGGCATCCTTCTCTCCTTTAGGTACCTGCCCACTGTTCCATCTTCTCCTTCCCACTTAAGGCCAAAACTCCCTTTGCTCTGCTGGACCTGTTTTCAATAAGATCTGTTCTGTGTTTTAAACATACTGTTCTATCCTATGGGAGAAGGACGTGGCAATCTACTGCTGAGGCAATCCTGAAACAATCAGCCATTGAAAACCCTGTAAGGGTTACTAAGAGTCAGATGCAACTCAATGGCACCTAACAACAACAACAACAACAACAACAACAACAACTGTTGATCCTATAACTTGTATATTATTTTTTTCCCTTTTGCCAGACCTGTGAGTCTGTCTATGACATGTAATATCAACATAACATTAAAATTTATTAAGGAAAATCATTTAACAGATCCCCATTTATTGGACATTCAAATCACTTCAGTTTTCACTATTTTTAAATAATGCAGCTATAAACATTTTCAGTACAATAGCCCTCCCCCACCCCACTCCCTTTTAAGTAATGTGTATGGGGGGGGTACTGGGGGGTTGAACCCAGGGCTTCACACTTCCATGCTCTGCAAGTGCTGGACCACTGAGTTGTATCCTCAGCCCATTTTCTTACTTTTTTGAGACAGAGTCTCTCTAAGTTATGCAGACTGCCTCTGGTCTTAAACTTGCCATCCTCCTGCTTCTGCCTCCCAAGTTGGGATTACAGGTATGCACCACTGCACCCGGCTATCCTTTTAAGTAATTTTCATGCAACTTGTTTCCCAAAAATGGAATGATCAGGTCAAATTAAAAAAAAAACCCACTTCTGTAGGATGTGGCCAGATTGGTGCCCAGAAATAGTGCTTGAAATTATGCTGCTATTAAATTTTGAAAGAATTTCTCTGTTCTCCCCATGTTCCCTCTTGCTATGACATTGTATTATTCTTTTACTTGCTATTGAGTAGAAGTAAGATAGTAGGTTAGGGCTGGGGTTTAGCTCAGTTGGTACAGTGCTGCTCCACGCTCTCTGAGGACCTGGATTTGATCCCCACCACACAGAAATGGGAGAAAGACATGGGAATCCACTCCTGAAGCAATCCTGAAACAATTGGCCATTGAAAACCCTGTAAGAGTTACTACGGTCAGTGGCATGTACCAGTAACAACAAAGTAGTAGTTTATAGTTACAGGTAGAACCTTAGAGTTGCCTTATTTGGGCTTTATTTGTAAAGCTAAACCTTTTTCTAAGTATTACACATTTATCTGGTATTTAAATTCTATCCAAATATTGGACCATTTATCAGTTATAAGTTAGTTATTAATCCTTATTTTCTGAAAGTTGTTAAAATATACAATAAAATTCATCAACTATTTCTTCACCATATTTTTTCATTGCTTCAGAATTGGTAAATAGACAAAGGATTTTAACTTTTACTTTTTAACCTAGAGGGAATTTATTGTGGACAAGAGTGCTACTTTTAGGTTCTTTGTTTTATTCCATATTAACAGTGTATGTTTTATTAGTATTTGCTAATTGTGTTTCTCTTGTGCACTTTCACATTGTTATATTTAACTATATTTATTTACATCTTTCTGGAATCTATTCCTTTGGCCTAGTTTATTATAACTATACTTGGCATTTTAAATTTTTTTCTTTTGTTTTCTCAGATGTCTACTTTTAAATTCTGTTTTGGGGCTTCTGTCTCAAGTTCTTGTCAGCTTTTCTATTCTGGTGCATTGGGTTGGCTGTGATTTAAAAAAAAAAAATCAAGATGTCATTTCTCTTCTTTCCCTCTCCCAAAGCCCAGAGTCAGTCTGTCTTCCTGCTCCAGGTTCTTGTGCCTATTTTGGTTGCTGTTAGCTCAACAGAGTGATGAGATCTCACATTAGATTCTTAACTGTTAGCACATGAAATAGGGATCTGGAAAAAAGGGGGAACTTTTTAAAAGACAAAACCATGCTTTTTCTATTCTTTCCTCCTTTCTCTTCTTTCCTGAGATACTAATTCACTTGTCAGAAATATTCACACTTTTAAAGGTATATAATGGAGGTGTTTTCAGTGTATTCACAATGCTTTACAACCATTTCCACTATCTACCCCCAGATCCTTTTCATTATTCCAAAAAGGAACCCTTTACCCATTAGCTGTCTCTCCCCATTCCTCTTCCTTCTCTACCTGTATCACCCAGCCTCTAACTCCTTTAATGCAAGAATCTGCCCTGCTTGCCTCTGGTGATGTGTGTCCTTTTGCATTCTTCCTTAAATGCAGTTTGGCTTCTGTCCACAGGTGTTTTACTGTATTATTGCAGGACTTACTTTTCAGAGTCATTAGGGCTTTGTAAAATCAACTTGGAGAATTGTCATCTTAATTTTCTTAGCTAGCCCCAGGTTTGTGCCATCTTCTTACTGGCTTTCTACATTCTAGATCTGCTTTTTTTCTTTCTGCTGTTTAGATTTTGTGAGCCTCTCCCCCTTGAGTTTAGCCCTGATTGGTAGGCACACTATCCTTTCATTCTCACTGAAAATTATTATATGATTATAGTCTTTGCTGTGACATATCTTCATTCTTTGCTGTTGGACTCTGTTATTGTGGATTAATTGTTGTTGTTAGGTACCATCGAGTCATATCTGACTCAACGACCCTCATAGGGTTTTCAATGGCTGTTTTGGGATTACCTTGGGAGTGGATTGCCATGTCCTTCTCTGTGGATTACTTTTATATTATTCTGATGGTTTCATCTACACTTTCTTATGCCTGTTCTCTCTGGTTTCTATCATTATCAGTATTAATCACTTTAAAATTTTTATTCTGCTTGGCTGCTTTTTATTCTATTTTTGATAGTTTCTGCCCTCATTTGCTTTAAATTATTTTGTAACATGTCATAGTTCTGCATATTTACTGTAGTCTATTCATATTTTGCATTCTCTTTGTATGGAACGCCTTAGGCCTTCATTAGGCCTGCTTACTCTCTCTGTCTCTGTTCTTGTAGACTGATGATTTTGCCAAGCTTGCTTCCTCCATTCTGGGCCTTTCTGATCTCTTACCACACCCAGCTACTGGGTTGCCCTTTAAAATTTGCTGGCTGTGTTCCTTTCAATTGAGTCTTATCTTTGTTCTTTGTTTATAGCATGTTTATTTTGTTGGCCCTTGAAGGAGGCATTCTGTGCCATTTTGCAGTTAGCTCTTCCCCAAGTTCTTTTGCATAAGGATTTCTGAGCACTATTGTTGTATAGTGGAAATAATGGGGAATTCACGGGAAAGACCAGGGGTGCACTTGCTATCACAGGGGATGGCTTTGTCTATGCCACTTTAACTCTCTGATAGAACTTTGACTCTTTTAACCTTTTATATAATTACTTTTTTTTTAAAGCATAGCTTTTGTATTTAATGAAGTATAAGGAACACTACTACAGGGTTTATAGTGACCAATTGAAAAAAATAAGACAATAAGCCAGGAGGGGTGGCTCACACATGTAATTCCAGCAACTCTGGAGGTGGACACAGGAGAATCGCAGGTTCAAGGTCAGAGGCAGATTGAATAACATGGAGAGACCCTGTCTCAAGAAAAAAATGAAAAATGGGCTAGGGGTCTGGCCTAGTGATTGTTGTTAGGTGCCGTACAATCATGTCCTACTCATAGCGATCCTCAGGTTTTTGATGGCTGATTGTTTTGGGAGTGGATTGCCCGTCCTTCTTCCATTTTGTGGTGCTGGAAGTTGAATCTGGAACCTCAGAGACTGCACAGTGGTGCTCTACCAACTGAGTTAAATCCCAGCCCACGGTCTACTGGTAGAGTGCTTAGAAAATATGTGGGAGGCTCTGGATTCAACCCACAAGTACTGCAAGAGAAAAAAAATAATGATTATGAATTTATTTAATAATTGTTTTTAAATGATAATAAAATAATGAGGGAAAAGATTCAGTGGGGAGAAGTATGATCTTGAAAATCACCTAGATGGCAGAGATATTGTTTGCACTTGTATTGAATTTATGAAGATTTTTGGCGGTGGTGGGGATTAAACACTGTACCTCCCACATACTTTGCAAGTGCTCTACTACTGGGCTGCACCCCTTGTCTACTTTTTATATTTTATTTTGACACAAGATCTCACTAAGTTATGCAGACTGCCTCTGGCCTTAACCTTGCAATCTTCCTGCCTCAGCCTCCTAAGTCATTTATTTACAATCTTCCCCACCACCCCATGTTTATGAAGTTGTTAGATACTTAATCTTCCAAATAACCCTACATGTGAGAGATCAGACTTCCATTTTGCAGGGGACGATGTGGAAGTTCAGCAAGGTAAAAAGAATTGCTGAAAGTTAAGAGCACAGAGCTGTGACAGTACAAGAACTTGAATTCAGGTTTTAGGACGGACTGACCTACCTTCCTTCTTTCTTTCCTTCCTTCCTTCCTTTCTTTCTTTCTTCCTTTCTTTCTTTTCTTTCTTTCACTAGGGGGCTGAACCCAGAGCTTCATACATATTTTGAAAGCTCTCTACCACTGAGTTGCACCTCCAGCTCATTTTTATTTTATGTTTTGAGACAGGGTATTGCTAAGTTATACAGGCTGCCTCTCCTCTTGAACTTGTGATCCTCCTCCCTCTGCTTCCCGAGTCTCCATGATTACAAGCCTGCAACATCATACCTGGCTCAAATTTCAGGACTTTAAAGACCAGGATTCTGTAATTTGACTCAGAATAAAACTTGACTATTCTCATGGTTCTTTCTTCAAATACCTGTTACCCTCCAAGGGGCTTGTGGAGTGAGTACAGGTGGCAGGAGTTGAGCAGCTGTCCTGGAGCAGAGCTGTTTCCCTGAATACTCTGAACAAGTGCAGGTGAGAGTTGTGGGCATGGCTGTCATATGAGGCAGGTTTGAAAGCCCCAGCATCGCCACAGTCTCAGGTGGTGTTTCTGTCTAGGCCTTTGTTTGTGTTTGGGAACAAAGGTATTTCTTGCTCCAGGATGAAAATGCGGAGATGACATGGAGAGAAAAGCACAGGAACTGATTTCAGAAATAAGATTTCCACAGTGAAGGGAGCAATGAAACATTTGAGAAATTTCACCAAAGCTCCTAGTTCTGCCTGACCAGTGCTCTATATCATTCTTGTAGGTCTCTGAAGTCCTTTGGGGCTCCTTTGGACACATTCCCACATTTTTGAAGGGTAGGACTTCACATCAGGATCTGAGGGATCCTGAAGATCCTCAGATAGAGGAAACAGAAAGTCACCAAGAACTAAGGCAGCACCTCTATCCTTCTCTTAGGAGCAGCAGGCTTTATTTCTGCAACCCAGGTTTGTTTGATTCTTATGCCTCTCTGCAGAATAAAGTTGGGGTGTACATGGCCCATCCTAGCCTCTTTAGCCCTCCAGACTCTCCTCCAGCAGCCTGGTCCCTCTGCTCCAGGTCTGGGGCTCTGAGAGGAGAAGCTCGCTGGCCCAGCTCTTCCTTTGCCTAGGTTCTGTCTGGGCTGCAAGTTCCCTTGGCCAGGGCAGCACTTGGGGTACAGACAGAGTGGGGCAAATCCTTATGAGGGTGATAAGCCTGGACAGGCAGTCTGAGAAGTGTTTGTCACAGAGATTCATCTGGGAGAACTTTGTGAAATGAGTTCCAGACTCCACTTCAGAGGTTTTGTGATGCTTTGATGCTTTGCTTATTTATTGTACTGGGGATTGAACCCAGGGCCTCTGCATGT
>VMDO01008598.1:53497-83064 GCA_007922755.1 Pedetes capensis
AGGTTTCCCATCTGTGAATTTAATCCAGTGATTAATATCAGTCATTGAAATGTAACTTCTTTTTCCTCATCAGCAGAATACTGTGTAAGTTAATATTGATAAGCAGAAGGGGATGGACACCAAAGAGAAGTTGGTAGAATCTGTGTTCTCCTGTTTGTCTTCTTTCTGCAGGGAGGGTGCTTTTACTATAGACCTAAACTATGGGGTAAGAGCCCAGGACAAAGTGGGTTGGAAAGAAATGGAGAAATGATTCTCAGGGTGTGTGTGTGTGTGTGTGTGTGTGTGTGTGTGTGTGTGTGTGTGTGTGTGTGTTTGAGACAGTGTTTAACTGCGCAGCCCCAGCTCCCTTTGAACTTAGAATCTTCCTGCCTCTGTCTTCCAAGTGCTGGATTTTAGGCATGTGTCACTATGCTTGGGTTGACTCAGTCATAGTTGGGCATTGAAATCACCTGGTGGCTTTTAAAAGTTAAAAATCTCAGTGCCCACCATTTACCATAGAGCAGTTCAACCAGAAATTCTGAATGTGAGATCTGATATATTTTAAAGCTTGTGGAGGTTCTAATGTATAGTCAATGTTCAGAACCACTAGGTCAGACAAACAAGAAACTTCACACCATTATAACTTTGCTCATTTCCCTTTTAATCATATGCATATATGTATTTATTTATTTATTGCAGTACTGGAAGGTTGAACCCAGGGCCTTAAGCATGCTAGGGAAGTGCTCTACCACTGAGCCATATCCCCAGCCCTTTTTTCATTTTCTATTTTTGAGACAGTCTCACTAAGTTGCACAGGTTGTTTCTGGATTTGAACTGGTGATCCTCCTGCCTCAGCCTCTCAAGTCACTGGGGTCACAGGCATGAGCCATAGTGCCCCGTATATTTATTTCATTTTTTAAAAATATATGAATCAAAAACATTTATTGAATATTTACCTTGTGCCAGACACTAATCACAGTATTTTCTGTCCTTAATTTATTTCTTTGCATTTTCTGTATAATCTATTTTTATCACATTAAAAGTTTTTAGTTTCCTGCTCTTTATATTCTTCCTTCCCATTCTTTTTCTTTTAAAAATCTTTTTGTCACACACCTAAGTTGTAACATAAGCAATTTTGTAACCTTTTTGATATAATTTTAGGCTTATAAAAAAGATATAAGGATAAAAAAGAATTCCCATAAGCCCAACTTTCCCTATTGCTTATCTCTTTATATATCTGTAGTAAAATTATTAAAACCCAGAAATGAAAATCTGGTACAATACTGTTAATTGAATGTGGACCTTATTTGGATTTTCCCATTAATGTCATTTTCCTTTTTCAGGATCCCATATAGCTCCCAGCCACACCCACTCAACACACAGGGTGTTGCTGTTGAGTCCAGGCTGGTTTAGAACTTGTAATCCTGCCTCAGCATCTCGAGCACTGGTGTTACAGGCATGTGCCACAGCCACATGTGACATTTATTTTGTCCCCTAAGTCTTTTTCAGTTGTGACTGAGTTGAGACTAAAACTCAAATTTCCTGGTTTGAAGTCTAGTGTTCTTTTCTCATATTACTTCCTTTTATAATCTGTCACATGAAAAATCTATAAGGGGGGTACAGCTTTTCATGCCTATAATCTCAGTGACTGGGGAGACAGAGGCAGGAGGATTGCAAGTTTGAGACCAGAGGCAACCTGCACAACTTAGCAAGATATTGTCTCAAAATTTTAAAAAATGGGCTAGAGGTGCAGCTCAGTGGTAGAGCACTTTCAAAGCAAGTGTGAGACCCTGAGTTCAACTCCCTACTACTTCAAAAAAAAAAAAAAAAAGGCAAGGAGGGAGAAAAAGTTTTATTTATTGATTTATGTTTTGTTTTTTTCAGACAGGGTCTCACTATGAAGCCCAGGCAAGTGTGCAACTGACTATGTAGATTAGTTTGTCTTCAAATTTACATCGATCTTCTGGCCTCAGCTTCCCAAGTGCATGGATTACAAGCATCTGCCATCATGCCCAGCATGATAATAAAAATTTAAAGACCATAGTCCTTCCTTTACTTTTATTCTTATTTATTTTTAAAAATTTATTAAATTTATATATTGATTGATTGATTGATTGATTGTGGAAGACCTGCTATCTCTCAGGCTCTGCATCTGCTACCTCAGTAATTGTTACAGCCTTTGGACTCTCTTCATATTTTAACCAAGCAAATGGTCACTCAAGTCTTGATTTCAGCCAATTGTGTCTCAGCTAGTGAGGGCCAGGGAAAGAATTAAAACCTTGACTGGGCCTTTAGCACCTGTTTGAGTTATTTTTGTTGTTTTGAGGGGAGGGGAGAGCAGTAGGAGAGGGTCTCACTGTGTAGCCCAGGCTGGCCACAAACTTTTGATCCTCCTCTTCTACCTCCTGAGGGCTGGATTACAGGAATGCATCACCATACCCAGATTTAGCCCCTATTTTTGTTGACGAGATTGAAAAGTACATATGTTGCTAACAAAATAGGTTCACACTCTGGACTCTCCACAACACATTTTTAGAGAGGTTACATATGTGCTAATGACATCAGATTTTAACCCACGATAACCTGTAAGATATTGGGGCATTGACTATTAATATAAAATTAAGAGTAAACACAAAGCAATTAATACTCTTGGTTTTATAGCTAACTTTGTTGTTGTTGTTAGGTGCCGTCGAGTCAGTATCTGACTCATAATGACCCTCTGTACAACAGGGGAAACACTATTGTTAGTGCTTCTCTGCTGTTCATACGGTTTTCAATGGCAGATTGATTTTTGGGAGGGGGTTGCCAGGTCCTTCTCCCAAGCCTACAGAATCTGGTGCTCCCAGGCAGTCTCCCATCCAGGTACTAACCAGGCCCGATCCTGCTTAGCTACCTGCTGCAGGCCTTAGCTAACTTTAGGCTACCTTTTATTTGCACACTTAATGGCTTGCACCCTCTACAAAAACCTTTGCACTGACTTTCTTAGTGGATTATGAGAGAATCAAGTTAAAGAATACATTTGCTTCTAAAATAACCAGTATTATCTACGTACTTAATTTTGGGATGCTGGAATTTAGCTCAGTTGGTAGAGTGCTGTGCTGCAGTCTCTGAGGTCCCGAGTTCAATTCCCAGCACCACAAAAATGGGAGAAGGACGTGGCAACCCACTCCCAAGGCAACCCCGAAACAATCTGCCATTGAAAACCCTATGAGGTTCGCTATGAGTCGGATACCGACTCAACGGCACCTAACAACAATTTTGGGACATTAATTTGGATCAGTCTAACTTCCGTAGCATCTGAAGACAAGTTAATTTTTATCTGAGAAACCAAATGCTGTCCTTTTATGTTCAGATAATTAAAGTACACCAAAATAGGTAGCTTAGAGAACAGCTTAATAGCTTCTTCTAAAAATAACTCACTCACAGTTGATAGGGCCTGCAGCCATAGCCCTGTGGCATCCGATCCCGTCAGATCTCGGAAGCTAAACAGGGTCAGGCCTGGTTAGTACCTGGATGGGAGACCACCTGGGAACATCAGAAGCTGTAGGCTTGGGAGAAGGACATGGAAACCCCCTCCCAAAAATCAATCTGCCATTGAAAACCCTATGAACAGCAGAGAAGCACTGACAATAGTGTTTCCCCTGTTGTACAGAGGGTCGCTATGAGTCAGATACCGACTCGATGGCACCTAATAACAACAACAACAACAACAACAACAACAACAACAGTTGATAGGTAGCACTTTAGCTGTCTAATAACATGTATAGTCTATGGTGCTTGTGCGTGCCATCTACTTTATTCAGGCCTGCTTTATCATCCATGTGTGTCATTTAGGCTCTGCTGTAAGATATGACTGCTGTGACAGAACTAGGGAGCACAACAGGGAAAACCTGAGCATACCAGAACTTAAATCAAGTCTTGGAGATGACTGGGAGGCTGGGCATTTATGCTAATGTTGCTGCCATTACTCAAACCCTGGTTGGAACATTGCCCTTGCAGTTAGTTGCCTTTGGTGTAAGCTTATGAACCATGAAAGGAGATCAATCCCATAATTTAGTAGCACAGCTCAATTTTTAAAAATCACCTTTTGAGGTATAATTTTTATGCAATAAAATGAATCTTTGGGGATTCGGAGTGTAGCTCAGTGGTAGGGTGCATGACCCTGGGTTCAATACTTAGCGCATGTGCATACACACACACACACACAAACACATACAGAAAATAAAATGTATCTTTCTGTGTGTCCTGTTAAATGCATTCTTGATACATGTATATACTTGCATAACCACCAACACGTGGAAGGCAGAGAACATAAACATCATCACAAAAGGCTCTCTTGTGCCCCTTTGTGGTCAGTTTGTGCCTTGGGCAACCACTGATCAGCTTTCTGTCAAGGTAGATTAGCATTTACTCTTCCATAATTTCATATAAATGGAATAGAAAGCATGTACTCTTTTTGATGTCTGGCTTCTTCCATCATGTTTTTCAGGTTCATTTCTGTTACCACACATATCAGTAGTTCTTCCCTTTTATTGCTGAGTACTGTTCTATTGCCTGGATCTACCCCAGCTTATTTACCCTCTTCTCTTTTCCTTTCCTCTCTGACAAGGTCTTGCTGTGTAGCCCAAGTTGGCCTTGAACTTGTTATCCTGCTACCTCACTCTGCCAAGTGTTGGGATTATAGGCATGCACCACCATGCCTGGCACCTTTTGTCTTTTGATAGCCATTTGGATTGTTCTGGTTTGGGGGCTGTTATGTCCCAATCTGTGTGACTTTATTGTTTAATTTCTCTTGAATAAATACCTAGGATTGTAATTTTCTGCATTGTTTGGTAAATATATGTAAGTTTTTCAGAAACTGCTTGGCTGTTTTCCAGGGGGTTGTACCATCTCACTATCCCACCTGTAGTGTATGAGTGTCCAGCTTTTCTGCATCCTTTCCAGCACTTGCTGTGGTCAGTCTTTTTTATTTTAGTGATTCCATTCTAGTGGGTATGTTAGCTTATAACAGTACTACTGTGCCGTGTGATCCCATCAGATCTCAGAAACTAAGCAGGGTCTTAGTACTTGGATGGGAGACCGCCTAAGAACACCAGGTTCTGTAGGCTTGGGAGAAGGACCTAGCAGCCCACTCCCAAAAAACAATCAGCCACTGATAACCCTACGAATACCAGAGAAGCACTGACAATATTGTTCTGCCTGTTGTACATAGGGTCTCAATGAGTCAGATACCAACTCCACGGCACCTAACAACAACAACAGGGGTATGTTGTTTGTTGTGGGGTTTTTGTTTTGTCTTTGTTTTTTAAAGATAGGGGCTTGCTGTGTAGTCTAGAGTGGCCTGGAAATCACTAAGTAGACCAGGCTGGTCTCAAACTTGATGTCAATCCTCTTTCCTCAGCCTCCCCAGCACTGGGATCACAGGAGTGCATACCACGCTAGCCTGGAAATGTGGTTGTAACTTGCCTTCTCTTAGGATCATCAGTCAGGTTTTCGTGTTTATTATTATGTAGAAAGTTATCTCATTTGTTCACTATTTCAGTCATGGATGCCACTCAGTAGCTTTTCCTTTTCAGTCTTGCCATCTCCTTTTGTCCCCTCTGTGGTCAGTCTTACATACTCCAGAGACTTTACCCAATCATGTTAGAAGGACCTCTCTCTCTCTCTCTCTCTCTCTCTCTCTCTCTCTCTCTCCCTCCCCCCCTCTCCATCTTCCTCTATCCCTCTTTCCCTCTCTCCCATCTCTATCTGTCTGTCTCCCCATCCCCTCCCTACCTACCTCTGTTCCTGTTTTTTCCCTTTAAATTATTGTTTTACTAACCTGGGAGTGTTGCTGTTTCATAGTGCCCTTGGGCCTGGGATGCTAAATGTCCTACAGTGGTGGTACAAAGTCACACCAAGAGTTGACCCGCTTAAAATGCCTGCTCTGTGCTTGGTACTGAGTCCAGGCCGCTGTCTATCCTCTCTTCCTGGTACTATGAATTGCTTAAGACAGCTTCTTTCTTTCTTCTTTTTTCTTCTAACAGTTCATTTTCGATTTTAGCTAGACGGATCATTTAAAAATATAAACTGGGTAATTTTTTCCTGCTGTGGTTATAGAGCAAGACCATGGGTCAGAGATGAGTCCATTTTAATTGTTAGGGAGACAAGTAGGGCCTTAGGAATTAACTGCATCCACCCCAACCCCTTGCATATGTCCCATTTAGTCTGGATAAATTGGGCAATTTTATTCCTCAGCTTCAAGTGGAAGCATGCTTAAGGTAAATATTAAATTCTTAGAATAATTGCCAGGCACTGCTTTTTTTTTGGCATCATCATGAGCCATGCTTTGTGCTTGGTACACTGTGGTGACAAATGCCCCCCCAACCTTGTTTTTCTCTTTTGAGACAGAATCTCACTGTGTAGCCCAGGCTTACCTGGAACTTGCTGTGTAGGCCAGGCTGGCCTCAAACTTGCATTAGTCCCTCTGCTTCAGTCTCCTGAGTACTGGGGTTACAGGTGTGTGCCACTATGCCCAGCTTGATAATGGCCTTCTTATGTGTCTCCAAATACTTCACCCTCCCTACTAGTAGAATACTTGCCTTTTCTGCCACCCCCCACTAATGTAATTCTTGCTCTTCCTTCTGGTCTCTGTTTAAGTGCCTCTCCAACTTCATGAAGAAGGAAGAGCCTTCTCTGAGTCTCTAATTGAAACCAAGTTCTCTAATTATCCTTAATAACATTAACTAAGCCCAACAGGGTAGTGTGTGCCTGTAATCCCAGTGATTTGGGAGGTGGAGGTAGGAGGATCACAAGTTTGATGCAAGAGGCAGCCCATATAACTTAGACTCTGTCTCAAGATAAAAAATAGGAAAAGGCCCTAGGTGTGCAGCTCAGTGGTAGAGTCCTTTCAAAGTGCCTTCACCTTCAAGTATTGCAAAAATAAAATAGTGTAAGACAAAATAACATTAACTATCATTTGTATTTTCCGTACCATCCATCATAATTTGTTTCTAATATGGCTATATATTAATATAATGTGCTAATATGTTTTGGGGCTGGGATTTAGCTCAGTTGGTAGAGTACTGCTCTGTCATCTCTGAGGTCCTGAGTTCAATTCCCAGCACCACAAAATGGGAGAAGGATGTGGCAACCCACTCCCAAAGCAATCCTGAAACAGTCAGCCATTGAAAACCCTATGAGGGTCACTATGAGTCGGATTCGACTCGATGGCACCAAATAATAAAATAAATAATATGTTTTAATAACTATATCTCTCTCATATCAAGTTAGACAGCTGGGAAGCTAATTCTACTAGTCTATCCACAGTACTTAATTAACAATATAGATGATTAATTAGTGTTTGAGAAAGTTGCTCCATGTGCCTCCCTCAAAATCTAAAAGTTGATTTTTGTTTTCTCCCTAAGATAGGGTCTTGTTATTCTCCTGCCTCAGCCTCGTCAGTGCTGGGATTACAGGTTTGTGCCATCATGCCTGGCTTCATGTTCTTTTCTCTTGACTACAAACTTTTGTGCTACTTTCCTGTCTTTACCATTTCCACTGAATCTATAAATTGCTCTTCTAGAAAGATTTTTTTTATATTTATGTACCCTGAATCCATTAGGCAGTTTGTGAAACTTGTGACTCATCAAATTAATATTTTTGAGTGAATACAATAATATGTAAGATTACAAGGGAAATTGTTGTTGTTGTTGTTAGGTGCTGTCAAGTTGTGTCTGACTCATAGCAACCCTCATAGGGTTTTCAATGGCTGATTGTTTCAAGATTGCCTTGGAAGTGAATTTTCACATCCTTCTCCCATTTTTGCAGGGCTGGGAATCAAACTCAGGACTTCAGAAACTGCACAGCATCGCTCTACCAACTAAGCTAAATCCCAGCCCTCAAGGGAAATTGTTGTTGTTGTTGTTTTTAGGTGTCATCGAGTCAGTGTCTGACTCATAGTGACCCTATATACAACAGGTGAAACACTATTGTCAGTGCTTCTCTGCTGTTCATAGGGTCTTCAATGGCAGATTGATTTTTGGGAGTGGGTTGCTGGGTCCTTTTCCCACAAGGGAAATTAGGTATATTGAAATACTATTTTTACCGTTAAGAAAACCTTTAATATATGTACTTCTTTATGAATACCTGTATTAGTCAGCTAGTATGTTGCTGTGACAAAAACTGACTGAATCAAACTTATAGGAGGAAATTATTTATTGAGGGTTCATGGTGACAAGATCAGTCCATATGGCAGCAGGGCTCACGTCAAATGACCTCACAGCATGGCACATCAGAAGCAGAGAGCCCTGAGGCTGGGTCAAACCTCCAAAGGCCTGCCCCCAAGGGAGCTGCTTCTGCAATGTTGAGTCCCACCTCCCTTGGTTCCATAACCTCCACAAACAGCACCATGAGCTGGAGGACAAGCATTTAAACACATAACTTTTGCAAGACAGTTAGATTTAAACCATAATACTCAGCCCCTAGCCCCCAAAGGTCTGAGACTCAAGGAAAACTTAGCAGTGAGCCCCTGAAACACAAAAAAAAATAGGTTATATACTTTTAACATGATGGCACAGAATAAGCCATCTCATTTCAAAATGGAGGAATAGGGGCACAGAAAGGAAAGGTCAGTCCATAGCAAGACTGACATCCCTCTGGAGAAACAAATCCTGGGGCTCCATGTCTGGCATTTGGTACACACAATATCATCTGTGTCATCCCCTGGGCTCAAACAGGCTTGGGCAGCTTTGCCCCCATGGCCCTCTCAGGTTCGCTCCTCACTTTGTCAGTAGCTTTCCTTGGCAGACAGTTCACATAGCTGGCATTGCCAACATCCTGGATCTCCATTGCTGCATAGGCTCCACCCTCAAAGTTTCACACATCAGCCCTTCAGGGACTCTCTACAGGGCACCTGACCCTGGTAGAAACATTGTTTGGCCTTGCAGGCTATTTTCTGAATCCTTGATGGCAGCCTCCATAACCCCTTAACTCTTGAATTCTGCATGTCTGTAAGACTAGCATCACATGGACAATGCCAAAATTTGTTGCCAACTTGAGAGATGGGTTTGTATTTTTGGACCATAGCTACAGTGGGGGCTTTTCTGTGGCCAGGGTGAGAAATGATTCCCTTGGTAGCCCTCTCGCAGCAGGGATGCACAGAGGCATTCATTTTCACACATTCTCCTTTCAAATGGCTTTTTGTTTCACACCCTGGAGTCTTAGATGGGGGAGTGGGATTCTAGTGGACTCCTTCTGTGCTCTGTGGGGACTTCTCTTGTCCCAGAGAAAGAGTCAAGGCTTCTCTTTACTGTGTGGTGGATTATCTTTTTAATAGTTAAGGCTTCCTTGACCAGTCCAGCCCTCCACAGTAACCTTAGACAAATCACAGCTTTTTTCCTGCTTAAAGTGCAGTTTTCGGAACTTTACAATGCCATTTGCTCCATTTTTCCTCATAAATCTGGCTAAAAGCAGCAAGCAACAACCATGCCATACAGTGTATATCTTGCTGCCCTCATTATACATTCTCCACCAAGTCAATTAGTTCATTACTTTTGAATTCAACCTCTCTCAAGCCTTAAGGGCACAGACAAATCCTTTGCTGGAATAGAACATGAATGTTCTCTAATATAATGCCCAGTAGAGTCCTCATTTTCCTCTGAAACCATGTGAGCTTTGTTATATTTCTCTCAGAGACAGTGTTCTGGTCTTCTAGACCTTCACCAGAACTGCCCCTTAAGCTCTGCTTACCCCATCCAAGGACTTCTCTCTTCTGCATCTCCAAACTCTTCCAAAGATGTCCTGCATACAAATTCTAATGGCCAGGAACCACATGATCAGACTTCTGCCCAACAAAAATCCCACTATATTGTAGCAATTTATTTGTATTCCTCAACTGGTGCATCACTGCGATGGAGAAACTGATTAATCCGGTTTATGGGAAGAAATGATTTAATGAGGGCACATGGTTAGATGATCTGTCCATAATGGCAGTGGGGCAGGTGTGGCACCAGCAGGTGGTAGGCACCATGGTTAATGAACTCACAACATAGCAGATCAGAATCAGAGAGCAGAGAGACCACTTCCACAAAGCTGAGTCCCATCTGACAAAGTTCTGTGACCTCCACAAACAGTGCCACCCACTGGGGACCAAGCATTTAAATGCATGACCTTTGGGGAGGCATTTAAATTTAAAGCAATCGATGCTTTAAATAGCAAGATCAAGCAGCAAGTCTAATGATGACTAATTTCAAAGTAAGGATGGATATAAGTATTTTGAAGATTATAACTCTAGTCTAATTATAACTCTATTCTTCGCCCTGGTGGTGGTTTTCGGTGTTTAGCCTCCTTCCATCTATTGTTTACTTGTATTTCTGAATGAGATAGTCTCGCTTTCTCTTTTTAGAGCAAAGTGTAGATTTCTCACCTTTCTTAGGCTTCTATCACCTTTTGCTCTTCTCTTGGGGAAGGTATGAATTTTGGCCATACTGAAATTTCCAGCTCTTATATTCAACCTTCTGTAGTTTCATGCCTGCAGCTCCTTCTACAGTGCCTTTCTTATGGGCTGCCTATTAGAATCCTGCTTCCTTTAAGCCATCATAAAAATACCACCTTCTGACAGAAGTCCACACATGATACCATAGAGCAGTTCCTGACACTTAAGAAGTACTTGGTACATTGTATCAATTATTAAGTAAAAATTGATCATAAAAGTTTTCAGTATCACTACTTCTTGGTTTCCAGTACATAACTACAAGCATTTTCAGTTGTGTATATCTGTGAACAAAGGCAAAGTAGTGTATCATGTACCAGTTGTGACAATTGTAGTATAAAGTGAGTGCATAAGTGACTCCCATATATATATATATATACATATATATGTATATATATATATATATATATATATATATATATATATATATAAAATTTGCTTTCAGTTTGAATGTTTGATTTACATGAGAGCACAAAGAGAAAATGATTTAATATATAGACCTGGACATTTCTCATCCTTTGTACTTAGTCACACACAAAAAATGAATGTATACTCATTCTTACCAGTATGAGATGTAGAGTGCCCTTTTCTCCCATCCTTTCCTTGCAATTCTGGGGTTAGAACACAGGGCCTTATGCATGCTAATGCAAGTGACCTACCACTGTACCACTGAGCTACACTTTCAGCCCTATCAGTCATATTTTTGTAAAACAAAGCCCTGAAACACCTAAGAATTCTTTTTAAAGTGTGCTTTAATTGCTACTGAGTACACATCTGCCTTGTATAAAATACACTAAAAACAGGAGCCATGATGTAGGGACAAATAAGACTTGAAAGTGCTACATTAACCAGGTTAACAGTTATTGATTTTTACATCATAGTAAATGTAGTGTTAAGGAGGAGACAAGATTCAGGAGTAAGTGGAGTGAAAAATACTCTATCTAAGCTGGTGTGTGGGGATGGGTGCTCAGACTCCATGGAGTAAGACAGCTTGTATAATAGAAGTTTGTCTTTACACCAATGACAGCATGGTCCTCTTGCACCCATCACAGCTGTCCCTCTTCTATGTCACCAGGAGAAGTGTGCACTCTGGCCTGGATGGAAATGGTTACAGGGAAAGTTCAGTGCACAGAGATATCAAGTAGGTTCACAAAAACCTGCTAACCATAAGTGGATAATGAAACTTCAAACCACAATGCAGTATCACTACACATGGCTTAAAGGGCTAATATTAAAAAGTTTGACCACATCAAATGTTGGTGAGGAAGTGTAGGAGCTAGCACTAAATCACTTCAGCAAATACCTTGGCAGTTAATTTATACTCCTTGCCTGTGATCTAGCCATTCTGTTGCTTTGTATGTTCATACAAAGTCTTTTACAAGAATATCCACACCAGGGTTGTTTTTAATCACTGAAAACTATAACATAAACTTTCATCAACCAGTAAATGCATAAACTAACTTTGGTGGTACATCCATTCAATGTAATTGTTTTTGTGTGCTGTCAAGGTGAGTCTTACTCTTAGAAAATCTATGTACAACAAAATGAAGTACTACCTGACAACCATGCCATATTCAGCACAATTCTCAGTGCTTCTCTGCTATTCATAGGGCTTTTGATGGCTGATTATTTGGGGAGTGGATTTGCCTCTCACCTACAGCACCTGATATTCACACACAGTCTCCTATCCAAGGATCAACCAGGCCTGACCCAGCTTAGCTTCCGAGGGTGGTGTGATGGTAGGCATACAATAGAATACTACTCAGCAAATCAAATAGACTATTGGGAAACACAAAAATATGAGTTATTCTCAAAATAATTATGCTTGACAAACCAGACAAGAGGCCATAATGCATAAGCTCATTTATATACATTTCCAGATATGGCAATATATCTTTAGTGGCAGCAGATTGACACTTGCCTGAGGACATGGAGGGACAGGATGAGAAAGATAGAAGGGAGAGCATAAGAAGGGGTATGAGGAAATGTTTTGTAGTGAGCTATATGCTCATTTTCTTAACAGCTTTTTGTGAATGTGCATATAGGAATACTTATCAAATTGTGTAAGTATATGCAGTTCATTGTATGTCAATTATATTTTAGTACAGCCACTTAGAAGTAGTGAGGCACAATGATGTGTTCCAATAAAACTCTCAAGAATAAATGGTATAGGCATAACAGTAACCATTAGCTGAATTCTCCTGTGGTTTATTTTCCATGAGCTGACATATAGGAGGCTATATCCTATTCTATTCTCTGGAACAGAGAAAATTTGTATAATGTCTGGCTCTGCACATAACCACTCATACATGTCACTTCTTCATTTGCAGTTCAGTGGAATAGCAAAGAAGATGCCTGATTAGAGGCAGATTAACAATAAACAGTTTTATGCACACAGTTGGGGAAAGATCGGGCTGCTGAGGCAAACTGGAGGGGAAGTGAGGTCTTTAAATTCAGAGGGCATCCTGCTAGTGGCAGGGCAAGAGAAAACTGTCCAGGTGACCAGTGCAGCTAGGAGGGCAGCTGGTGATCTCTTCTACTGTCCACTGGCCCCTCCGGGTGAAGAATCCATGCTGTACCTGGATGGCCCCAGGATTTCTGACCAATAGGGGGAACAGCACTAGTGCTGACTGTCTGCTTCAGCCCCACCATGAAGTCGTGCAATCTGGACTTGAAACTGCCCTCTAGGGGGCCATGGCAAACCCAAGATTCCCTCCACTCACTGGGGCTGCAGGTCCTGTGGGCACCAGTTAGCCAAGAGTGATGTTGGTAGACACCAAGGCCCTGTGCCCAGAGCCAGTCATACTGCTGGTGAGCCCGAAGCCAGAAGTTCTGGTTGTTTGAAACTGCAAAGCACCTGTGCTCTTGCCAGAGGCCACCTGGGTGGTGACTGGTGTGCCAAGTGTGGACCCTGCAGATGTCACATCTGCAAGTCTGAGTTGCCTTATGCTGCCACTGGGTGCTTGGGCTGCAGGACTGGCTAGGCCAAAAGCTGGTGCTGGGGCTTCAGGGTGCCTCAGAGGGAAAGAGCTGCCAGGTTGGTACCCATTCAGGACCCGAAATGGGCCCTGTGGGGGTCTTCTGCGTTCCACAGAAGGTGAAAAGCTGTAGTTGGTCTCCTCACTGCCTATGCACTTGAACTGGAGTAGGCCTGGGCTGGGGCAATGCTGCCAGTGGGTAGTAGGTCCCCTGTAGGAACCTGTGTAGGAAGCCCTGTGTAGTTGACCTTGGAGACAGAAGGAGACTGGAAGATAATGGCTGGGAAGGCAGGGTGGAATCATATCTTCGGTGGCAGAATTGGGTGGTGGTATAGAATGGGGTCACATCCAAGATCCATGTTGGGAGGGACCAGAGGAAGAGGGGCACTAGGGATTAAGGCTCTTTGTTGCTGCCTATGAGAGGTCCCAAATGTGGGCTGGGGAGTGATTCCTTGGCCAAAATGGTTCTTGGGAGATGGTGAAGAGCTCACTCACACTGCAGCCTGGCGGAGATCTGGAAATGATAGCCTGTGGAGGTGCAGTGGTGTCCATGGCAGTGTCCCCAGGGTCTACAGGTGGTCATGTGTGCAGACATTCTGGCTGCCATGGTTGAAACAGGTGTTGGCAAAGTAAGGGGTAGACCAGTGTTAACAGGGTCCTTGATGGAAGGCACTGAAGGAGAGGTGGGGAAGGAAGGAGAAGGAGTGTCTCTACACATGTGTGTCAGGAATTCACTTCTGCATGAGGGAGGCTTGAATGTCAAAGGGTGGAGGAGAGCAGAGGAGAAATGAGAGGTGCTGCAACTGAGGCTAAATGAGTAGGGTCTTCAGCCTCATTAGGTGGAAAGGTTAAAAAATGAGACTGGACCTAGGGGGAGGAGAATGGTGAGCAGGGAGAGGAGAGGGTGAGTAGGGAGAGGCAAAGGAGGAGGAGGGTGAGCAGGGAGAGGAGGAGGATGACCAAGGAGGGGCATGAGAGGGGTATGGGGGATTGAGGGCATTAGTCTCTTATCTTCACTGCAGGGGAAGGCTTAGAGTCAAACAGGATCTGGGGCCCCACAGCCTGGTCTGCCAGGTCGGGGGTGGCAGCAGTAACTGGCACCTGCCACATGTGAATGGGCAGAGGCAGGGAGTTTGTAGGCTCTGCAGCAGGTGGGGATAGAGATTAGGTAGGCTGAGGGGCAGTGCCAGTTGCCACCACCTCACTTTTGCCCTCAAAGGCCCCTAGTTTTTCCTCCAAATTCTTGCAGTTTCCACACTGAATGTTCTGGAGAATGTTCATTCTCCAGAGGAAGCTTCAGATATGAGGCAGCTCATTCCTACCCTACAACAGGGGCAGCAGTAGTGACAGCCCCCAGGGTGAAGGACACTGGTTTTTCTGGGGCCTGTGGCCAGGCACTGCAGGTGGAAGGAAGCTCCCTGCTGGACTGGCAGAAGGGTTAGCCCCCTATACCTCCTTCCCTGACCCCTGGGCACCTGGAGAGTGGGGCAGAGGATTCTCATCCAGCTTGTCCCAGGCCCTCTAATCTGGCAGCGGGAAGCAGCCTAGTGTGGTGCCTGGGAGGACTGAGGTGCTGGCATCTAGCTGTCAGGACACCGTCAGCAAAGCCTGGGGCGTTGGGAGTGGTGTGGGCCTGAGAGAAGCTTAAGAGGCATGCCTGGGCCAGCTCTTGCAGGGGATTTCCCTTCTGAGTCCCCAGACTGCACCCAGGAATAAGATCTCCCCTGGTCGTCAGAGGTCTGGATGTCACTACTTCCGCATTGCCAGGGGAATCCCTCTCGATGCTCCTGCCCTTTCCTCTCTTCATGACCCTCTTCCTCCTCATGTGAAGTCCCTTCTTCAGGCTCTTCTTGAGGATGAGGAGTCCTTTGGATATGGATGTCTTTTGGATGAGGAGAGAGGGGGCTGGATGCCGGGCTCAGCAGCCAGGGCCACCTGCCCAGGGTTGGAGGGCAGGATTGGGCATCTACTGCAGAGGCGGAATCGTCATCGTTCAGGAGGGTCCCACATCTGGGAGTTGCACATTGGCAGACGTTTTTTTCAGGGAGTCTCCTCTGTACACCACCAGGAAGGTTCCCAAGAGGAGCCTATGTCTTGTTGGAGAAGAGAGCACCTCTTACGGGTGTTGTAGAAGCCACCTGGAAAAGGCGCTTGGCAGCGTCCCACCCAAGCAGCCCCCAGTCCTGGCTCATGGCCAGCAGAGGACCAGTAGGTGGATGTGGCCCAGAGGTGACTCCTCCCTGAATGGGGAAACTGGTGGGCAACTACCTTGCACTGGCAGGCAGCAGGGCTGGCAACCGCACACACTAGTAGACTTTATGCTCTAAGATAACCTCTGTCTTCTTGCTTTCAGTCCCTCATCTCTGTTTTGCCTTTTATTATAAGCAGGTGCAGCAAAAACAGATGGGCTTTGTGCTGCCTCTTCTGAGAGAAGTCTTTCCTTAGTGAATTTACCCAAGACCCGTCCATTCCATTTTTTGTTTTCAAATGCTACGTGAAAACTGTTTTTGGTTGCTGACTTCCACAATCTCTTGCTTTTACTGGTCTACTAACTTGGCATTACGTCTTATTTAAATGTAGTTGCAGGAGGAACACAAATACATGCTCCTGAAAATGAAAGTCCCTGTTGACTGTAGAATGCAGTGTTCCCATAGGAGAAAACCAGCCCCAGCACCAAGAAATGCAACATTCAAGGATTGGTAATTTCTAATAGGGAAATTATCCCAATCTCATGGAGTTGATTGAAAGATTAAATAAGAAAATGGACATGAAAATGCTCTCTACAGTTCTTTGCTTGTAGGTGTGTCTGGTACTAGGGGACTGAGCCCAGGGTGCTACACCACTGAGTTGCACCTGCAGCCCCTTTTTAATTTTATTTTTTTGTTTTGAGACAGGGTCTTGATATCTTACATAGATCTCCTCTGGTCTTGAACTCACTGTCCTCCTGCCTCTGCCTCCCAAGTCATTGGAATTACAGGCATGCACCATGGTGCCTGGAGCTTTGTATAACTTAAAGCTCTATGAAAAAATTTTGTTACTATTTTATTTCTTGTTATATCAGCTTTCCTGGTTATGTATGACACATTTATAACATACTTTATGAAAGAAAGTGCCTCTTGATTTACTGTTTTGCAAACCAATATTTTTCAATAGCTGAGTGAAAATGATTACTGAATGTTGGTGATGAAGCCATAGACATGTGTTTCCTGATGCCTGTCACTTTACAATGTTTCCATCAACTGACTTACACATATCCCCCGTCTAATGTCGAGGATCTATTCTAGCCAGATGCTTTCCTGTGTAGTGGCCAAACACTTTCTAGATTTAACATTTTTTAGGCATTGTGGGTCACGTCCACTTTGTGTCATTCCTTTTTCTTTTTCTTCAGCAACTGTTTCACAGATGAGACCAAAACAGGCTGCGAGCCTGATTGCTCTGTGGCCCATTCCTTTGCCAACTCCTGCTCAGCATCTCCAAATCGGAAGTCACAAAATTGAGTACACTGCATCTTTGAACAAGTTATTGGCTTCCCCAACCATTTCCTTGCTGTCTTACAGCCTTTAAAGTCTTAAAATCTCTCCAGAGAGATCCTGATAAAACATCAGTCAGATCCCATCACTCAGATCTCACCAGTTACTTACTCAAGGCAAAATCCAAAGTCTTCCAAATGCCTCCCAAGCCCTAGCAATGTGGGATTCCATTTTCTTCTCATCTCCACTTTGCTCATTCTCTTTCCCACACACTGATATCCTTTCTGTTCCCTGAACATTTAGGCCCCACTTGCCTTATAGCTTTCCATCTGATGACTCCTTCTATCTGTAACACACATTTCCCGGGTCTGTGCATTGCCGACTCCTGCAGTCCCATTATGTTCCTGCTCATATTTCACTTCCCTGTAAACCTTCAGTAATCATTTAATTCCAAATCACGACATCCCCCAACTGCCTGTCACTCTCCAACTCTCCCTGATTTTCTACTTCTCCCTAGCATCTAACTTCTTGTACTATTTACTTCCCCACTTTATTTCATTTTTCTTTCTATGTTTATACTTATGTTTATATATTTGCATATTAATTTGTTTATTGTTGCCTTCCCCCCAAGCTGTCAATCAAACAGAAGAGCAGTACCTGGCATTTGGAAGAGAATCAATGAGTGTTCTAGACTGAATGAATAAATATATGCATGCATTAATGAATGAATCCACATGGATTTTGAATTGAAGACCAGTATGAAGAGGAAGATAGAATGGCTGAGATAGGGTATGAAAGGAACAATATGTGGAGTTCTCTCATTAACTGTCCTCATAGGTTTTTGTTAATTTAGGTTTGTTTGCTTGCTTACTTGTTTGCTTATTTATTGTACAGGTGGCTATTTATTATTGAACCTAGAGCTTTGTGCATGCTAGTCAGTTTCTCTACCATTGATCTGCATCCTCAGCCCCATTTTTAGTGTTTATTTTGAGACAGAGTCTCCCTTTTACACAGTCTGCCTCTGGCCTCAAACTTGTGATCATCCAGCCTCTACCTCCTGAGTTGCTGGGATTGCAGTTGTGTACCACTGTGTCCAGCCATTTACATATTTTTTAAAAGTGCTTGGGGGCTGAACTCAGGGTCTCATGCACACATAGTAAGTGTTCTGCCCAAATTCCTGGTTTGCATGGGAGAGAAACATCTACAGATCATCTCAGTGAACTTGTGGATCTTCAGTGTCTCCACTGGGATGCAACTGTGTCTCTGTGACCCTCCAGGCCCAGGATGCATCCCATGGTGCCATCTGCTGGTGCCCACCCTCTAGGATCTCCCCAGCTGAAGGAAACAGGCAGCCTACCCGAGAAGCACTGTGAGGTGGGTGCTGGCTGTCCCACCCTACATGATGTGGGGAGGCTCAGGCATCACTGGATCCCACATCAGCCATTGAAGGGCAACACACAGGAGGCTTCTGGGAGCACATGGTGCCCAGCAGCTGCCGAGAAGGAGAGGATGGTAGCAAAGGGCGTAGAGAAGCCAGAGTGTTCTTCCTGGAGATGACTCTAGGGGACAGAGAGGCCAAGCCCCACCCACTGGGTCCTCATCAGTTCTTAGCCCTGGGTAGTTCATGTCCCCTCTATGGGCCTCGGTTCACTCTGTTCAAGGGATGACAGCCACACTATCCCCCAGGGTGGGTTTGGGGATGAAGTGAGATGATGTCTATGTCATGTCTGGCCCTCATTGACCCCTGGCCATTGCTGCCCTCTCCTGGGCTCTTTCCAGGCCCACTTCTGACCTACTGTGTGACCCTAAGCAAATGCATTCCCTTCTTTGGGCCCCAGCCTCCCTGTCTAACCAAGAAGATGTTTGAGAGGCCCCAAGAGTCACCACAGAATTGCTGGATGGAGGGATCAGCCTGTGAAGCCAGGAGGGGCAAAGAGGTCCAAGACAGGAGTGAAGTGGGGACCAGGCCTAGGAAAGGGAGAGGAGCAGGAATGAACCACCCCTGCCCCCAGATTTTGTGGTACTGCCTGCAGCTGGCCACCCCCCAGGGATCTCCAGGCTGAAGTTAATCTGAACTTAGACCTAAACTAGAACTGAGGATGACAAAGAAAAAATAAAGGGAAGATAAACTAAGCATGTGGCCAGTGGGGCATGGGACCAGCAGCAAACGGGACAGATGTGGCTGGGGACAGGGATGGTTGACCATGGGGCAGCAGCTCCCAGGTGGGGCAGCAGGGTCCCCCATGTGTCAGTTCCTCCCAGCCATAGACTCTATACATGGGCCTGACTTGGAGGAACCTCATTGTCCCTTTGAGGACCCACATTGACCAAGGAAAGGCTGTCCCCAAAGAGGGCAGCACCTTCCAGGGTCTCCAGACTTCAGCTTGTGTTGATTTATTTAGTTGATTTAAAAGAAGACATTAGCCAAGTGCTTTGGCACTCACCTATAATCCTACTCATTTGGTAGGCTGAGTCAGTAGGATCCAGAGTTCAACAACAGAGGTTGTGTGCATAACTTAGTGAAGAACTGTGTCAGAATAAAAAACATAAATGGGTCTCAGAATAAAAAACATATATGCAGCTCAGTGGTAGAGCACTTGCCTAGCATGCAGAAGGACCCTGGATTCAAACCCCTAGTACTACAAAAAATACAGAATTAAAAAATTAAAATTAAAAATTAAATAAACAGGACATTCCAGATTGCATCCTCTTTTCTAGTTTGTTCACACTATATTGAGCACTGTATTGTTCACACTTCCTGAGCTTTATGGCCTGAGAGACAAAATCAAACCTACAGTAAGGAAATGACAAGGCAATCAGGCATAAAGGTAAAGAGCTATAAAAACTCAGCCTGGGACAGGTTATCCTGATGCCTGTGTCTGATCAATTCTTTTTTTTTTTTTTTTTTTTTTTGGTTGGGTCAGCAAAATGTTCAGATAAGATTGAACTTACAGCTTTATTGGCTTTTCAAAAGTAAAATGTGCATACAGGAAAGGGCATATATTATAAATGAACAAATCAAAGAGTTTTTGCAAAATGAAGACTCATGAAACATCACCCAACGTGAGACACACAGCACTGATTGCATTCCCGAGACCTCGTTTTCTCTCCCCATCACTTCCTATTCCTTCACTCATAAATATGATCTCAACTTCTAATATAGCATTAGACATATACCATTATCATGATGTGATATTTGTTGTACCATATGTTATAATCATATTGTATGAATAACCATATATTAATTTTGACTTTTTTGTAACTGTATACAAATAGAACCAAACAATATGTATTCTTATATATCTAACTTCTTTAACTCAATATATTTTGTGACATTTATCCATAATGTTGCATAAGATTATAATTATAATTATAAGAATTATAATTCTCATTTCTGTAAAGTTTTGAACTGTGCAGTATTGACTTGTGTATTCTACTGTTGATGATCACTTGAGTCATCTGCAATCCAGTGTATTATAAATTATGCTCCAGAACATTCACATATGTCTTGTTGGACATACAAACACATCTCTGTTAGGGATATATATAGTAGTAGAATTGTTGAGTCATAGGGTATATATAAATTAAGTTTAATAGTGTTTTTCTGGTTTTCAGTTGTTATTTTTCAAATAAGATATATATTGTTGTTATCTGCTGTTAAGTTGGGTATGACTCGTAGCAACCCTATGTACAAAACACTCCCCAACTTTGTGCCAGGTACACAATCTTTTTTATGTTTAAGTCCATTGCTATAGCCACTGTGTCAATCTATCTAGTTGAGTCTTCCTTTTTTTTTTTTTTTTTTGTTGACCTGCCACTATCCCAAACATTATGTCCTTCTCTAGGGACTGGTCCCTTCTGAAAACATGTCCAAAATACATAAGATTCAATCTAGCCATCCTTGCTTCCAAGGGGCTCTCTGGTTGCACTTCTTCTAGGACTGATCAATTCTTTAAACAAAACGGCTCATGCTCTATAAAAGGAGAAACTCCCATAAAGCCTTCCAGAAGAGACTATCATGCAGCCATGCTTTCTGTTGGATTCCTTGCTAAGGGAGCTAATGTTCTGCATCCCTAGCACAAGAGCACTCTGCATTGCTTGGCCATGTAGGGGCAGTCCACATGTGACACCATTGTCACACATGACCAATGAAGATGAAGGAAAAGCCAGAAGGAAAAAGGTCCACATGCCTCTGTGCCTGTGAGCATCAGCAAATTGTGCAGCCCAAGGTCTGAACCACAGCAGCATTTTTATTTCAAATTCTGATTCCTGAAAACCAAAGTGGCATCTTTTTAAAGCTTGTCCATAAGTAGACATAGATGTCCCTTATGGAAGAAAAATGGGGAAAAAATCTTCTATATTGATGCAGCATTTGATAATGATAGTGCACAAAGTGAATGGAGTCTGGGCTAGGTAGAAAGAAGGTATATGCGGTTTTTGTTTTCTTTTAGAATCATTACCATTTACCAGACTTTAACCATAGTGGGTATATTGACACAGTTAACAGAAAAGATCAGCTTGTCACTTATAATGGAAAGGTTTGCTCCCGCTTTCTACAGGCAGTCTCTCCCCTTCCTCACAGGCCCACTGTGCAGGTATTGTTGGTCTTCTGCAGGTATATTTTCAGAAACACTTATTTTCTTCTGAGTGAAATTTCTAGCCTGCACTTTAATGTCCATCTTTCAGACTCTTAAGGTTCTATCTTGCCCTCTCCTTACCTTAGGAAGCTTTGCTGGAGACTTATGCTGGCTGTCTGGACTTTGGTATACTTTAATTTTGTTTCCCTTAATTACTTAACAAACCTATGATTTTCACAAGTTATTGCTGATTTTAATGAATTATTAATTTCATCCATGTTGGTTTGTTTTATGTTTAGATAGGGCTGGGCAAAGGGGAAAAAGAAGACAACTGTATTTAGCAGTGAAAAAAGAAAGAAATATATACTAAGTACAACCCACAAAATGGAAGAAAGTATTTTCAGTCATATCTGATAAGGTCTGGGGTTTAGCCCAGTTGGTAGAGTGCTGCTCTTCACTCTCTGAGGACCTGTGTTCAATCCCAGCACCACAAAAATGGGAGATGGATGTGGCAATCCACTCCCGAAGCAATCCCGAAACAATCACTGAAAACCCTATGAGGTTCACTAAGTTAAACCTGACTCAACAGCACTCAACAACAACAACATGTCTGATAAGGTCTAATATCTTAAATACATAAAGAGAGCACTAGCAACGGTAAAATACCTCATATCCAAAATAGGGTTTTCAATGGCAGATTGATTTTTGGGAGGGGGTTGCCAGGTCCTTCTCCCAAGCCTACAGCTTCTGGTGTTCCCAGGCTGTCTCCCATCCAGGTACTAACCAGGCCCGACCCTGCTTAGCTTCCAAGATCTGATGGGATCGGACTCCACAGGGCTATGGCTGCAGGCTGGTACTAGATATCAAGTTCCTTTTCCAACTGGAAGTAGATGGCCATGGTGCAAAACCTGTACATATTCTAGAACCACTGAACTGTGTGCCCCTTTATAAGGTGAACCTTATGGAATATGAGTTATATCTCAATAACAAAAGAATATAGCTTAACCTTTTCATTTTTTATGGTACTTGGGGATTGACACCACAGCCTCTTCACACATTCTTTGAAAGTGCTCTATCACTAGGCTGCATCCTCATTTTCCTTTTTATTTCTTTATTTTTATTTTTATTTATTTATTGCAGTACTCAGGGTTTGAACCCAGTGTCTCACAGATGCTTTGTAAGTGCTGTACCATGGGACTGCATTCCTGGTCCATTTTTTACTCTTTTTATTTTTGAGACAGGGTCCTGGTAAATTATGCAAGCTGCCTCATGCCTTGAACCAGTATCCTTCTGCCTCCTCCTCCTGAGTTGCTGGGTTTACAAGTGTGTGCCACTGTGCCTGGCTAGAATATGGCTTAACATTTTTGTAGTTTTTTCTAACCATAAAGTACTGAATCAACTAAACTTCCTACTTTTGAATCAACTTAGTGATGAAATCCCCACAGAGATGTCAGTAGAGCAGGTTATGTGGAGTTACATTGGAGAGTTAACATTGTCATTAGACAGCTGCTCATTTTAACACTCCTGAACAACTCCTGGGGACAGAAAGCATCTTTCTTTACCATGTATCAATCCCCATGTGTGAATTTCACTTGAAGCCATTCATATGTTTGTTTAATTCCTGTAGCATGGTACTGGGAAATGTATTGACAGAGAGAGCTGGTGACATCTTTCTAGTAAAACTTCCTGGCCAAACGTTGAATCTTCTTATCTCTAGCTGCCTAGAGGAGCCAGCAGAGCCAAACAAAGTAGGGCTTATGAAGGTGGGTATTGCATTTTGGTGTGCATTTAAAATACCCACAAGAGGCCAAATGCAGGGTCACATGCCTGTAATTCCAGCTATTTGGGAGGTGGAGGGAGGAGGATCAACACTTCGAGGTCAGAGGCAGCCTGTGTAACTTGGTGAGACCTTGACTCAAAATAAAAAATAAAAAAATGGACTGGGTTTCCAGGTGCTGTGGTACATGGCTGTAACCCTTGAAATTTGGGAGGCTGAAGGAGGAGGATTGTGTGTTAGAGGCCAGAGGTAGTGTTCATAATTTCACGAGACCATGTCTCAAAATAAAATATATGAATGTTGTAGAAGGTGGGATGGGAAGGAGAAACAATGTAGAAGGATAAAGAAGGAGAGGATAATCTCAGTGTAAGTGATGCAGCTTCATGAGCACATGGGAAAAATAGGAGAATATAACCCTAATATACATGAGTTTTACTACATATTAGCCAAAAGGTGCATAAACCTTGTAAATTGATAAAAGTGTAACCAAAGTTGATATAATAGTTGCATAATGGAAAAAGAAAATGCTGTGTTACTCTGTACCATTTATGAATGCTGTGTTACTCTGTACCATTTATGAATAAAGGGGGGAGAAGATTTCATATATATATACATACATACATATATATACATATATATACATACATATATATGTATATATATACACATATATACACACACACATACATACATACTGGTCTGGAGGTACAGCTCAGAGGTGGAGTACCCTGGGTGCAATTCCTCAATACTGCAAAAGCAGAGGGGTAGCTGGGGTGGAGCCCAGTGGAGAGCACTTATGAAGTTAGTATGTACAAGGCCCTGGGTTCAAACCCCCAGTACCACAAAAATAAATAAATAATAAATAAATCCCAAAAGACCAATTTTATAGGGACAGTTGCATTATTTTGAAGAGGCAATGTAGGAAGCCACCACAACACAGAGGCTGAATGCTTGATTGGTACCTGATGACTTAAAATCAAAGCCATGTAGCTAGGGAAGTTACTTAGCCAGTGTGTTCCTCAGTTTCTTGTTCTGTGATGTAGAAGTGTTCATAGGATCTGCTTATTAGTGTTAATGTCATTGTGAGACTAAAATAAGCAAATAAAAACAAAACCTGAAGAAAAATAATTGGTGTTTCATGAACACCACCTATAGAAGTGTTCAGTAACCATTTGCCTGGAAGAATAAGCAGGACCTGTGGTAGGTGTGGCTTTCAGGGAGGCCAAAGGGCAGGGGACAAGTCAGTGGACGGTGGGGGCTTGCTTGTCCACACTGGCATGGGCATGAGGCTTCGAGGCTTCACAGCTCATGGGAAGATCTCTGTCATGGATATAGGGTGGGCAGATTAGGGGCTGTGAGTCCTATTTTATAGGTCAGGGCACTGGAATTTCAAGAGATTAAGAAACTTGCTCAAAGTCACATCACTGAGCAGAACTGCATCTAAGGCAAGGAACATACTTGGTTCCCTAGGGACAGAGACCCTCAACATCTATGACCACCAGACCATGCCCTGTTTTCACAGAACACATGACTTGCCTCTTTTTCCCAAATCCCTCTGCCCTTGGTGTGTGACAGTTGATGTCCTAGAGGAAGTGACTGGCCCCAGAGAATGGCTCAAATCTTGACTCAACTCTTGGTTCTACATTTTAGCCTCTGACCTAAAAGGCAATGACTTCCTCCAGATGAAGCATTGCTGAACATACACCCAGGTGGCTAAATCTCACCCCTGCAGCACTGACCCCCATGGTCAGGTGACCACTCTGAATGACCAGTGGGCTACCGGACTTCCAACAGGCTCAGGAATTCAGGGCATTCTGAACCAACTGCCAACATGACGGTAGCATACATAACTAGCTTTGACTTAACTGACAAAACTTTGAGATGAGAAGTTAAGATTGAAGAACAGGGAACTTGGCTGCTGGGCTGGGCTTAGATGGTTCAGGGAAGTCTTCAGACTCCTGGGGTCTCATTGACTAATGATCTGACTGTCAGACAAAGGCCTTCCTGGCAATAGACAGTGGCTGGACCTGCTCTGAGGGGGCACTTCCTGCTCATGTCCTTCTTTACCAAGACTTAGTCCCTGTCATGTGGTCACTACCAGGGAATCTATGGAGCAGCTTCCTTTGCACAGAACCTGCCATTGTTAGAGTGATGCTCTTTGACCAGATGCCCATTGTGGTGCTCAAAACCTTGGCTGTGCAGAAGTGGCCTTGCACCTTGACTTTGATCCCTTTTCTGGTGTACTCTGATGTTTTATGATCTTTTCTTCTTGTGCCCTTGAGCCATGCTCATAAAAAGTACATTCAAAACAGGGACAAACTGTTGACAGGCTGATGACAGAAGGCCACGGGGAAGTATCAATAATCTTTTCCCAGGTCCTGCTTCTGTCCCTTCCTCCAGCTGCTAGGGGAAGAGGACATCTGAACCAAAGTTAGTGTTAAGAAGAGGGGTCCTATAGTGTGGTGCAAACTTAACAGCTCCCAATGGGCTGACTACAGGAGCAACTCTTGAGAGGGGGAATGCAGAGACTTGAGAGCCTGGGGCTACTGCCTGGTGATCTGGGCTCAGGTCCCACTTAGAAGCCATGGGGACCTGGGAAAGGGACTTTCTGTTCTATGATATGGGAATGTTCATGGGCCCTACTTACTGGTACTGTGCTGGGAAGCTTAATATATGCAAACACAGATGGAGTGGGTGGCAAAATGCCAGTGCACATTAGTGTAATAAGTGTTCCAGTAGGACAGGTTTGGAGTGGAGAGCCAACATGGGGTGATTGCCTCTAGGGAGGAACCTTGGGTAGCTACAGTTCGTGGAAGTGGGGAGGTGTCTTTCCAGCATTCATGATGTTTTGTAGATCATGAAGAGAAGCAATTACCACCTTCTGGATCCCTCTTCAGCCATGTGGGGTGTGAGAGAGGGGGCTTTACTCCATATTTTACAGTCAGTGAGTCAGGTAGGTGACTTGCCCAGAGTCACACACTAAGAGGTGACTGACCCAAGAGAGGAAGTGTAATTGGTTCCCTGGACACAAGGATCCATGAATCTGAGTATTCTAGATCATTTTCTGGACTCCTGAGTCAAGAGCCTCCCTCATTCCCCATTCCAAATTTTCTCAACCTGGGGTGGTGTGGGGAGATAGTAGATCTTCTGCATGAGTCTCTGAGCCAAGATCAGAGTGCATAGCTGACCTAGTCTCCTGCTTCCATGTCTCAAGCCCAGACCTAAAGCAACACCATTTTCCTGCTAGGAATCACCCCTTGAAGGACCAACAAAGTCCATGCTGGTTCTCTCCTCTGGCATTTTTACATAGCAGCTGCCCCTGGTAAACCTGAAATCCCACTTGTTTATCCTTTCTGTCCATCTCTGAATCTACATCAATAATTGGTGTTAGATTTTGACAGAAAACTTCAGGAGAATTTGGTCTGTAATTCCACTTACTTGTAGTGTCTGTGGCTGGTTAACATCCCAAACTCAACATGAACTTTCTGTGCACATTTCCCAAAGAGGGATGGTAATGGCAGAGGCACAAAAGAGAAGTCATCTGTAAATAACGCAGCAGGAAACAGCACACTCAAAACACAGACATAACCCTTCTTCCATAATGCTATTAGAATATGAAAGGACGTAAACTTTCCTCTGCTTTCATTCCTTTCTGATTCTTTCCCTGTTCCCTCAGCCTCCCAGGCAGAAGGAATAACCTGACAGCTCCTGGGACCCTCTCCCATTGGAACCTACCTGGAAGTTCATCATCACTCATAAGTGACCTTCTTTACAGGTCCCATTTCTCAACAAAACACACAATGGGAGGAATGTCTCTCTACTGAGAGAGTAGCTCACCCATTCCTGTGGACACTGTTGAAGGCTCACCACTCACATGAGATCAGCCTTGTGTTTCCTGTGGCTCATAGACTTTGCTCAGAGTCTCCCTGGCCTGGGTTCTACACACAAAAACACACTTCCTTTTCATGGACCCCCAACTGTTCTTCCCAGCAGGAATTTACATTCACAGTTCTCTAGAGAGAGCCAATAAGTTACCAATAAGTTATTTGCTATGCAAGTGAGTGATTACAGCACACGTATCACTCCAGATGGTGAAGGTTGATAGCTACAATTACAGAAAAGAAGACACCATGAGCTTCAGACCAGGTTGGGCACATTGTATGGGTCTGGCTTTCTCTTAATGACTTGGAAAACCAGGCAGGGAACAGTGGTTCAGTAAAAACTATTTCAGAGGCCACCAGGGGGAAAAGTAAGAGCTTTTCCTGCTAAGTGGACTTCTAAAGTTCATTTAGGTTTTTTAGTACATGATTCTCAGTAGAAGAAGCAAACTGGATTTGGAGGCAAATGTTGCCACCATACAACTTATATTGGATGCAGTAACTTTAATTGTCATAGACAGCCAGGTAGCTATTAGTATAGCAAACTCCTACTCTACCCACCCACCAAGGAAATTGTTTTTGAAACAGTTGTGCACAGGGTCATATTTTCCTGTCTACTTTAGAGCAGAAACAGATACTTTTTTCTCTTATAGTGGAGCAAGGTGCTCTTGTGCTGTCCAATGCTGGATGTGTTCAGCAGGCCTGGTGGAGCACCTAGGACACAGACTGATGTCAGTATGTCTAAAACTGATGATTACCAGGAACACACAGAGGCACCTTCATGGGTTCAAGGGTGGTGGTCAGGCAGAGGTCACACATGAAGACTGCGGATACTTGAGGGGGTCTGTCTTTGGGACCTGGGGACGTTAAAACAGCTAAGCTCAGTCTCAAATATTGAGGCTCTTACTATTAAGTGCCATGGAATACCTCAAAAATCATGTTCCTGTGATTCTTTGTGAGGAAAAAAGAGACTACTCAACAAAGTCCCTAGACATTGGATAAGGACAGATGTTAGTAAGTGCTATCTAGCAGTTACTTTAATGAAGACAAAGTGATGGGAGTAGGAGAGAGGGAGCCAAGGAGGTGATGGTCACTAAGACAGCTGATTTGTAATAAATTCTACCTACATGGGGTGTTTTTCTAGGATGTGTGTCATTGTGCAGAAAAAAATTGAAAGCAACTGGTAACCAGTGAATACTATTTATTATAAAAACATCCAGTGTTAACACTTCATGGGTGACCTGTAGGTCTAACCATCCCAAGTTATGTATTCCCACTATTATTGTCCATGGTAATCCTGCACAGGCACTCATTTCTTAAGGACCTTCCTAAAATTAGGCCTACTTGTATAGCAAGAAATAAAGCCCATTACAGAGAAAGAAATGGATGAGGAGGGCAGGCAAGGATGTCTTTGTTAGTATTCTCCAGAAGCCTGACAATTTGGGAACTTTTTGGCCCAGAGTTGTGTCACCAGACCTCACTGACAACCATAGGGTGGTAGCATGTGCTCCTTTGTGTGGGTGGACTTGATTAGTTCACTGATAGGGTGGGTTGCCACCCTCCCTTGATTCCTGAACCCAATGTCTCCATATTACAGAAACCTGTGGTGGTGGAAATTGGCAAGTAGAAAAGAAATGGGAGGAAGGAGAGAAATAGAGGGTGAGGAAGGCAGAAGGGAAAGGAATAAATGTCACATGCAGAAACTTATAGAGAAAAAGATTGCCTCTTAGAGGATCAGGAGGAGGACACAGCACTCCCACCTCATCTTCTCTCATGGGGACTGGGGCACATTGCCTCTGCAGAGAGTGATGAGGTCTCTGATGTTCAAAGCTAGATTCAAGTCAGTGCCTGTGAGCATTGTGCCCCACCCTCAGATTCCTTTTAAAGTTGATAGTCCAGTCTCACCACAAAATGTTGTGGACACAATTCCCAAAGAGGTGTGGTAACGGTGGAGGCAGGTAACAAAGCACACTCAAACTCTACAGAGATATTCCTTCTTGACATTATCCCATGAAACATGAAAAGAACAAGAACCTCCTGCATATACCCTTTAACTTTCTGATTCTTTGTTACTCCATCAGCCAAGTGAGCAGAAGGAATAACCTGACTTCTGGGACCCTCTCCCATTGGAACCTACCTGACATTTCTCCACTCTTGGAGATCCCCAGTGCTAGGTCTGCAATGAACCATGAACCTGGAGGGAGGTCAGCAATAATAGAAGTCACCCATTCCTGCCTACACTGGAAAAGCCTCACAGCTCACTCAAGGTCCACCTAGCCATTATGTGGCCTTTTCTTTCCCGGGGCTAAGGCGGGCTAGCAGTTTCTCTGTCATGTTCCCTGGTGATGTTGCCCTTGAGGTCTGGCTGTCTTCATAGAGGTGAAGCCCATGAAGCCTCCTGTTCCTTCCCGACTGAAGCTGACAGGCTTGACCCAGA
>VMDO01008599.1:0-82900 GCA_007922755.1 Pedetes capensis
TTTTTTCTTTTTTTTTTTTTTTTTTTTTTTTTTCACTTTTTGAGTCAAGGTCTTGCTAAATTATGCAGACTGCCTCTGGTCTCGAATTTGGCAATCTTCCTGCCTCCACCTCCCAAGTCACTGGGATTACAAATGTGTGCCCCTGTGACTGGCACTCTCAACATATTTTAATCAAGATTAAATTATGAATAAAATACACTCAATGTCTCTGTTTACAAAACATGCAAAGACACGAGAGGTCTATGAATAACTGTTTTCCAACCGATACCACCAAAAAGATCATTGCTCAACAAAAGAATTCATCTAACTACACTTTCTTGCAAATTTTCTTTGTTAAAAAAACATTTTTCAGGGTAATCTTCAATTTCTATATTCTGTCCTTTTAACTCTGATAAAGAAAAGTGGTTAGTATGCTACAATTTGTTCTTAATGCATCCATGGTAGTACCCAATAATCACTGCTACACTTTCTCCACCATATAGGAAGCTCGTTATTTTATATGGGCAATTGGCCCTCTGTATCTGTGGGATCCATATCTGTGGATTCAACCAACTGCCAATTAAAAATATTGGGTGAAATTGCAAGTTTCTTGAATATGTACAGACTCTTTCTTCCTTTCTCTCTTTTCTTTCTTTTTTTCTTCTTTCTCCTTTTTGGTGATTATTCTCTAAACAATACTGGGGAACAACTATTTATGTAGTATTTACATTGTATTGGGTATTATTAATATTCTGGAGATGATTAAAAGTATATAGGACCATGTGTAAGATGGAGAGAAAAAGTTAAGTGAGGAAGAATTCATTGAGTTTAATCTCTTTTAACTCAAACCTACCGTATTCTTTTGAAAATTACATTTTTAAGATTATTTTTCTGGCCACATTACTTTCTCTGCAATTATTCTTTCTACTATCATTTGGGCACTAAATCTGTATTTTTATTTCATTATCTGGGTCGTAATCATGGAAAGCAAGGACCACATCCAATTCCTCAATATTTTAACCCCCACAGTTCCAGGACATAACTGGATCATTTAAATTATTTAATAATAATTTTGGAACTGAAATTTTATATTTTGGGAGATTAAAAACCAGAAACCTTTAAAATTGAAAAGTGTCTTGAACATTGAAAAAAAAAGAAAAAAAAAGTCTTGGCCATTCAGACTGAGGAAGACGGAATGACTTGCTTAGAATCACATAAGTCTCTATATATTCCTTTGTACAAATGCTTCCCTCTAACCTCATTGTCTTTTCTGGACTTCCAAGATTGGTCTAGAATCTTTGTATGCAAGGCAGCTGAGCGTATTGTGATTTTTTGACTTGGTGGGAGTTGTTCACATATTAAGAAAATCATAACAATTTGATCTCAGAGTCCAGAAAATTACTTCTAAGACTTCCCCGCCCCACCCCATCACCCCCTTTAAAATCTATTACAAAGATACATAAACAACAAGAAAAAAATTCATCCCAGAGGACCAATGGGAGTTTTTCTCAGATGCTGATATATATTTAGGAGCTACTGTTTATATTTGTTGTTGTTGTTGTTGTTGGGTGCCGTCGAGTCGGTATCCGACTCATGGCGACCCTCTGTACAACAGGGGAAACACTATTGTCAGTGCTTCTCTGCTGTTCATAGGGTTTTCAATGGCAGATTGATTTTTGGGAGGGGGTTGCCAGGTCCTTCTCCCAAGCCTACAGCTTCTGGTGTTCCCAGGTGGTCTCCCATCCAGGTACTAACCAGGCCTGACCCTGCTTAACTTCCTAGATCTGGCGGGATTGGATGCCACAGGGCTACAGCTGCAGGCACCTGTTTATATTTAGAAGGATTTAATTCCTAATCCTTTTTATTAGCAATTGGGCTAGTGCCAAGTATTATGAGCTGAAAGTAAGCATTTCATTAAAATGACCCAAAGGGTAAATCTAATCTTTCTGTAGTCTTGGTTGGTTGGTTGGTAGGTGCAGTCTAGTCGGTATCCGACTCATAGTGACCCTCATAGGGTTTTCAATGGCTGACTGTTTCAGGATTGCCTTGGGAGTGGATTGCCAGGCCCTTCTCCCATTTTTGCAGTGCTAGGAATTGAACTTGGGACCTCAGAGACTGTAGTGCAGCTCTCTACTCACTGAGCTAAATCCCAGTAGTCTTAGGAAGTATTAACTATGGTATGTTTACAGCAGAATCAATCAGAAAGCACAGCTTCCTGGATGACTGCACTGGTCTGAGCTCTCTAATGTGATTTATGGAAATAACAAGCACTTGTGGCCATGGCTTTTCCAGCAGGGCTTGGAAAACCTCCAGAATCTTATGTATCAGCTAGCCCATAGTCCTTCCTTATCGTTCCACATAGTGGTCAAGACTCACTACCTTCTGGTTGCTCATCTCTATCTGATTTATTTCAAAAATCATTTCTCATACAGCATTGTATGAGAAATGCAGTTTGTATATTAAGAAGAAATTTAGAGAAAGGAAACACCATAACACTCATTCTTTGTCCACTGGAAATTCTGGAAGTATGACATTAGGGAGCCTAGGATTTCTCTTTTTCTTTATATTTTTTGCCTTAATTTTTAATTTGTTAAAGGTATTCTGGGTAATTTGTGGGCAAAGCAGCATAGAAACTATACTTCCACAGGAATTATGTCAATGGGATATAATATTGAGAAGAACATTGAAACATCTCAGCCTTGTGCTATAAATTTCTCCTACCCCCCCAAAAAAAATAACCCTCAGATATTCTTTTTCTGGAGCTTTTCCTATTTGTAAACATAATACTTCTCATCTACCTTTCTAAGAGCTAGGCACATTATTTATTTATTTATTTATTTATTTGCTTATTTAATTTTTTTGTTTGAGAAAGGCCCAAATTGGCCTTGAATTTGCCATCTTCCTCAGCCTCCTGAATGCTTGGTTGACAGAGATGTACCACTGCACCTGGCCACAAAATAAATTTTAAACCTATATTTAGCACTCTTTAGAGAAAATGATGCAGGACAAGTATATGTAATTTTGGAATTTACTTTCTTTGCTCCCAGGAGGAATGAAGGAACCAAGCATTCCTCAGTACTAACAAAAACAAGTGAGACAAGGTGAGTGGCAAAGAATAAGAAAGGAATTAAGACTATCTTAATTCATGGACAGACATAATTTGAGTGGAAAAAGGAAAATTAAATCCAATGTTATTTTTATTGTCATAGGACTTCTGTTTTTTCCTCAATTTTTGATAAAGAGCCAAATAGATCTTAGTTAAAATATAAGAATTCACCCCACAACTAAGCTTTTCTATTCCAAGAAAAGTCTGGAGCCCTTCTTTTTAACTATGTTATAAAACCAGAAACTCTAAGTTCACAATGACAAATGAGACAGAAAGAGAACTGGACAAAGAGACACTGCCAAAATAAGACAGCAAATGCCCATGTGTCTCGTTTAATGGGCCCTATCTTCTCACACCATCATATTGGGAGTTGGGACATCAACATGTGAGTTTTGGAGGAACCTAAATATTTAGCCCATAATATAAATCTATCTATATATAATATTACTAATGTACATAATATTTAATGTCACTTGTACATAATATAGCATATTTTAATTATCATTACATATTACTTATACTTAGCTCTTATGATTTTTTGTTTACAAATTTATTTTATTTTCAAATCTAATTTAAATCCTACAAAGTCCCTCTGAAATATACTATCTTAATCTACTCACATTTGTAGATAGTACAACAGCTTGAAAATTAGAACTGAAGAAGCAGGAAAGTGTCTGAGCCAGTTCTTGCTTCCAAGTTTTGACTCTACCTTCTTTGTGTTTTATTACACTTCCCTTATGATGACAAATATCTGTACATAAAGACCCCATTTATTTTCTTGATACTGCAAAAATAAACCGTAAAAAACTGAAGCCACGAAAACACTAAATTTTTCAAAATAATCATAAAATGGAGAAAAGTTTCCTGAAGATGACATAAAACCAAGAATACACAAAGAAAAGAAAAGATGAATCTAACTGGATAAAAACAATGAAGTTCTATGAGACATAAAATATATCGGAATTTGGAAAGCTCAGGAAAGACTGGAAAAACTTAAGAGACATATGACAGATGGGGACTGATTTTCTTAACATACAAAGAACTTTTTAATCAATGCAAAAAATAAAAAATAAGCAAAAGACATGAATAGGCCATTCATAGATTAAATATAGATGGACAAGAAGCATGTAAAAATAAGCTTTCTCTCTTTTTTGTTAAGGAAATGCAAATTAAAATGAAAATAGCACATTTTATCAAACTAGCACAGATAAAAATTTGTATTAGCAAAGGAGGAGGAAATAATCCTTTGGTTCCACTACTAGTGAATTAGTGCAATCATATTGCAAAATAATTTGGTAGTATATATTAAAGTAAGTTGGGCCGGGATTTAGCTCAGCTGGTAGAGTGCTGCTCTCCAGTCTGTGAGGCCTTGAGATCAATTCCCAGAACCCCAAAATGGGAGAAGGACGTGGCAATCCACTCCCCAGTCAATCTCGAAACAAGCAGCCATTGAAAACCCTATAAGGGTTACTATGAGTCAGACACGACTCTATAGCACCTAACAACAACAACAATAACAACAACAACAACATTAAATTATCCGAAAATCTTTCATCTAGCATTTATGCATATAAGAATTATTGATTAGGTAAAATATTAATAATAAATGTATTATTGCAATTCTACACTTGATGCTTATTAAGTATGCTTTTAACAATAATCATCATACTGAATTGTATGCTACCTTTAATCTATGATTTTAAGTTTTGGTTTTTTTTATAGTTAATGCAAACTTTATTTATAAAAGACTCTTAAATTAGTTGTCTCATGCCATGCATTCAGAGAGAATACAGTGACCCTTCAGGACTATAGGGAGAAGAGCTCACAAACTTAAAGGAAAACTACTAAAGAGTTTCTAATAGTTAAAAGCTAGGAAAGATTAGGACGATTTTACAAATTAGCAATAAAAAAAAATGAGAAAGGATATGGAAACTAGTCTGAGCTGAGGGGCAGCTGTTTAGAAGTCTGCACACTAACCTAATCCACAGACAGTTGTCTGGGGGGGACGATGAGGAGCAAGCAGCAGAGCACTTACAGAGTTGGGCCGCTCCAGCTCCTCCCCTGCCGCAGGCTGATACATATACCCAGTTTGAGTTCACTAGGCCTGCAGGAGCCGCTTCACACTACAGGACTTCTAGTTTAGTAAACTAAAGCTGCAGGGTGCTGGGGATGGGCAGCTTCATTTGCGACTGCTCTTTATTCTCTCCAGTCTCTTTTTTAAGTCGTCATTGTTAGTTGTTATGATTTTAAGTTTTGTTGTAAGTTATTTTCACATCTCTGTTATGGAGGTGAAAAGAAGAAAAAGAAAAAACATAGGAGCTGGCAATGTCTTCTAGTATCTAAAAGAATTAAACTTCCATTGTTGTCAAATTATTTCTGATTTGCTTATTTTGATTTTTACCTTCTGGCTCAATAGTTATTAAAATGTTTCAAAAAATTTAAATCAGTACATAAACACGAAGACTATTGCTGCTATTCAAGTGGGCATAGATTTGTGTGCTTTAAAAGCTGGGGGGGGGGGAAATTAAATGCTATGACAAAAAAATTTCAACTAAATTGGAAAATATAACTTGAAGTTTTGGAACTTTGTCCTCCAGTCTGTATTTGCTTTTGTTTTAGATATCTGAGATGGATTTTTCAGTGAATACACACCTGATTTAGAAATCACAGTGTGCAGGCTGGAAGACGTAGTAATATCAATATTGAACTGGACCAGGAGGCAGAAGACCAGGCTTTGAGCCCTACACTGATGCCCATGTGACTTTGTAGAACTTACTCAACTGCTCTGAAAGTCGGTCTGCCCTTCTACAAATGGCATTTGTAACTGTTACCCAAGTTTTGTAGCAGAAATTCAATAACAGAACAGAAATGAAACCAACTGTTTAATATTATTTGCTTGCATGTGATATTGGCTCTCTTTTATACTTTCTCAAGTCATCATGTGAAATATGGAAAAATCCAAAAGTATAATCACTTCTCCCAAGAAATTTATAATTCTGTTGAGAAAACTGTAAACTCTAAGTGATGCTTTACAGAAGTCTAAAAAGAAGATTATCAAATATAAGAATAATCAGGAAGCAGTTCATATAGACTATGGACAGTGATACAGGCCTGGAAGAGGAAAGGGTATGCATTGCTGCAGTAGTGGAAGGAATTTTCTAGCCAAATGGAGTAAGAGCAGCAAAGGCAAAGATAGAGTTTAACAGCAGGTCCTTCCAGGATGAAAGCATTCTTTCCATAGGATCTCTATTAAGTGAATTAATAAATAAACAATAAAAGAGGTTTACTTTGCATACTTCATGGCTCACCAAGTCATAATTTAAGAGTAACAAACTAATTTTCTTAAAAGCTATCTTTTCTTCCCATTATTCAGTAGAATTGCCTGCAGCCATAGCCCTGTGGCATCCAATCCCATCAGATCTCAGAAGCTAAGCAGGGTCGGGCCTGATTAGTACTTGGATGGGAGACGGCCTGGGAACACCAGGTGCTGTAAGCTTGGGAGAAGGACCCAGCAATCCACTCCCCCAAAACAATCAGCCATTGAAAAACCCTATGAATCATTCTGCTGTACATAGGGTCGATATGAGTCAGACCCGACTTGAAGTCACATAACAACAACAACAATTCAGTAGAATTGGACTATCAGAGAAAACACTGTACATTTCCTTTTAAAACAAAGTGTAGGGAAATTTAGATGGGCATCCTGAACTCAAGGTTGTAGAAAGAAGTTTTACAAGGGATACTTAAAACATGAGCATCTAGTCCAAACTTGCTGGTTTACAGCTTGAGAAAAAATTGGAACCAGACACACTGAGTGATTTCTCCAAGGCTACCTGACGGAAACTTAAAGACATAAGGTGGAAACCTAGGTACTCTTGCCTCCTTAATTTTCTGTTCAGAAAGAACTCTGATCCAGAAATGGATTGGTATGTATCCATTCTTTCCTTCACTCAGTTACTCTTGTCTGAGTGTATATTGTATGTTGGATACCATATTTAATAGAAAGAATGAAATGGTGGAGAAATAAAGACAACCCAAATAAGAATAAACAGAGGATATTTATTTAGTTTATCATAGTAATGGAGTCAGCCACCATTCCTTGAATCTGGTAGGTACCTCAAGACAGGCAGAAAGAAAAAGATCTCAGGGTATCCAGTTTGCTCTGGTTAGAAGCTTTTGGTATAGGAAAGCCTCACGCTGCCATGAGGTGTGCTATGTAGGAGTGGCACCTGTTGGTTTAGGGAGTATATTTTGCTTTCACTGGTTGGCCCTTAGTTGGAAATGGGGGAAAAATTAGGCAAGCTGGCAGTCAAGTCCTGACCAAGTCCTGACCACTTTGCTGACTAATCCATTTTGCTGCTTAATCTCTGGTTGGTGCAGAGATTAAGGGTCAGAGATCTATTTTCACATGTGGTCTAGTCATTGCTCATTTATATGTTTCGGTCTACTTGGTGGGGAAAAACATCTCATGGAGTTTACCACCTCATCTCATAGTTTACTGCCTAGGAGAGAAAGATGAGGAATAGATAATGGTTTAATCACACCTTGGAAAATGCTAGAAAGGAAAAGTTACTGGTGAGGAAAAAATCCCTAAGGGTGGACCTCAGATAGCTGGAGAGACTGGGAGTTTCCGTGAGGAACTGACTTCAAACTGTGCCTCAAATCTTAAATTGAATTTAACCAGCAGCAAAGAGTAAAAACATTAGAACTGAAAATACTTGTGCCTTTTTGCACATATAACTATCAATAGTACATTATATTCTCACCAAAAGTTATTAGTCCCTTTCCCCAACTCAGATCAGATTCAAACAACCCAATACTTGATGCTATTCTTTGTTTCTCATACCATAGCAACAAAATCAGAACAGCTCTCATTGTTAGGGCCTATTGTGTCTTAAAACAAAACAAAACAAAATCAGAAAGAGCAGCATTTAACATGAAAATAGCATCCTGACCCTCCTTGGACTAAATGTTGTTAATCAAGTTTAAATTTAGCTCCCACAAAGTCTCAAAAGAAAAGGAGACTGCCAGGCTCAGCAAGGGAAACTTCAGAGGGCCTTGGAGGCAAGCAAAAACAAGCCTCAAGTCAACAAAGGGCAGCCTGTAAAAACAAAGCATCCTGATGAGAAGGCTCAGCCACCAGAAAAGTCATTAGCAATCAGATGCAGCCACTGGGGCTGTCTCCCACTAGACTGTGGGTTAGCGCCATCACAAGCCTGTGACTCAGTGGCCAGTCTGCCCAGCTGCACTCCTGAGACATCCCGCCTGTTTTGGCAACACCCAAGTCCCTGAGAGAGCTGGACAGAGAAGGGGGAGGGGGACCTGGAAGCCAGGAAACACCACATTGGAAGTGAAGAAAAGCGAAGCCATTGTGCTTATCTATGCACTGATAACCAATAATGAGGGATGGGGAGAGGCAGCTGGAGGGTAGGATTCCAAGGCAACATGATTTAAAGTGAAGGACAGAGCATTTCGGCTGAGCTTTTGTTTCTAGTTTACCAATCTCTAAGCTGTTCCTACTCTTAGAAGGACCTCTCTTAATATCAATCTATTTTTTGGGCTTTTACATGAGAGAAGATGAATTTTATGATTTTTTAAAAGTGTTATCCTGAATTTGGTAAATGCTTCAAAGTATTTACATGTATTTTTCGTAACAACAGCTGGAAACGTGGGAATACAGCAAGACTATATTAATGAAGGAGCACATCGCCCTGGATACTGTTGAAAGACATTTTGTTATCATGAGAAAAGCTGGTGTGAGAACTAAGCTGATACAGAAAGGACAAAACTGAGATGTCAGAGAAGTGGAGCTATTTTCTTGTTTAAGTCATCTTCATTTGAGTTTTTTTGTATTTGCAACTTAAAATAGCCGAATGGGTGCATCATATAAAGAGCTAGTTCTACGTTACCTGGATAAAAATCACAGGAAAGGATCAGATCTGGGATATGGCAAAAATATGAGGTTTCCTCTTACAAAAAAATGACATGGGAAGACATAAAAACTATGTAGTTCATATCAGAGCACACTTTAGAACATTAAAAAATTTTAAACCCTTTAAAAGGTCACTAGCATAACCTCTGGGCAGGGATTTAGCTCACTTGTTAGAGCATCTCTCTACAGTCTCTGAGGTCCGGAGATCGATTCCCAGCACCACATAAAAGGGAGAAGGATGGGACAATCCACACCTGAGGCAATCCCAAAACAATCAGCCATTAAAAACCCTCTGAGGGTCACTATGAATCGGACACAGCTGGGTGGCACCTAACAACAAGGGTAACCTCTGAAATAAATACACGATACTGAGTTGAAAGATCTAAGATTTTTCTCTGATTTTCTAGCTTCTGGGTCCCCTCCCCTTCCCATTCACTAAAATGCCCAGGAGTGCATTCTGATAACTATACATATAAGCTACTGTCAGACCTGTAAACTTTTTTTTTTGACCCAAATTATGCACAAAATTCCCTTGTCTGCCTTTTGTTCAAAACACTAATCCAACTTGGGCATGTATTCATGATTTATAAACCACAGAGGAGAAATCTGGGCCAAGTTTCAGGTGAAACTTCTTTTTTCCCGGTGGTTTCAAGTCAGACAAAAATCAATGTTTTAAGTTTTTTTTTTTTTTTAAGTGAAAGTTACTGGTGTCTACTGACAGGAATTCAGATACAAGATTTTCTAGCCTATGGTCTAAGCACCCAGCATCATGAAAACAACTCCATCTTTCAGATCATTCTATTTCTTAGCCATGATTCTGTACAGACAAATGAGCTTTGCTTAGTTTCAGTTATAAACTAAACTTTAAAGTAATAAATTAGAGCAGACAACTTCTCCAAAGCTAAGAAAGTTTTAGGCAAAAGGACCTCAAGATCAGATTATCTGAGCAAGTCTTCGTGATGTTCATTCTAAGCGACTTAACCACAATCATTATTCATAGCTTGTACACTTAGTTCATATATTTACAAATACAAATGGCCCAAGTCCCTTATCCTGTTCTCAAATAATACATGCTCTCAAGTATAACAAAGAAATGTTGATTAACAATTTTTCCAAAAGCACACCTAGTATCTGGATTGAAATTATTCTTTCATTAACTAGATTTGCAGTCCTGAAAGGACCAGGTTCCTTGCAGATCTCCAGAACAGAGAGGTAAACAGATTCATCTTTTGCTGTAAAAGCTAAGGGGTGGAGGAGACTGCTTCACAGATGAAGGACTCTGATTCCTTGCCTAGGGGAGAGTTGTCTCTTCCCTGCCTCAAAACAATGATTTGGCCTGTGAAAAATGGGCCTGCTCAGCAAAAAGTAACCAATATGTAAGGCTTCTATTTGTCTAAACACAAAGCAGACACCTAAAGAAACGAGTTTCTGCAGCTAGGAGCTAACTTCTTTCAAGTCTATAGATCTCAAATTTACAGTTCATGAGAAATCTCCAGGGGCCTTGTTAAGGTGTCAGCCCCTGTGATAGCACCTCCAGGGTCTGACTCAATAGATCTTGGGTGGCCCTCAATATTCCTCACTTTTAATATCTTCTCAGGCGATTCTTATACCAGTGAACTGGATGTCTCTCTTTGGCACTGCTTTCAACTGTGGACAGCTCTGCTGTTGTTGTTGTTGTCAGATGCCATTGAGTAGGTTTGATTCATAGCAACCCTCAGGGGGTTTTCAATGGCTGATTGTTTAGGGATTATTTTGGGAGTGGATTGCCAGGTCCTCCTCCCATTTTTGTGGTGCTGGGGATCAAACCGAGGTCCTCAGAGAGTGTGCAGCAGCAATCTCCCAACTGAGCTAAATCTCAGCCCCATGGACAGCTCTTGTTGTTGTTAGGTGCTGTTGAGTCGGTATCTGACTCATAGCCACCCTATGTACAACAGGCAAAACACTATTGTCATTGCTTCTCTGCCATTCATAGGGTTTTCAATGGCGGATTGATTTTTGGGAGTGAGTTGCCAGGTCGTCGTCTCCCCAGCCTACAGCACTTGGTGTTCCCAGGCGGTGTCCCATTCAAGTGCTAACCAGGCCTGAACCTGCTTCCCAGATCTGATGGGATCGGACGACAGCTCTAGCCCAAGGGAAATTATGGGATAGGAAAAGCTATGCCACTTGATACTGTCCTATTTTGAATCACATTGCTCTTAACATACCCTTTCTGTAAATTTACTTTCTTAAGAATGGAGACAGACACACCTGGGTTTGATTTGGCTCAATAGTGCACTAGCTACATGGTCTAGCAGAAACTACTTAACATTCAATCATTCATTTATTTATTCAACAAATGTGTATGGAGGCCCTAGATAAAAGATCTTGAATAAACTCTTATACATTTTACAGTTTAACTTTAAGTTGAAGAGGTAAATAAAGAAATAAAAAGGTAAATTTCAGATATTGTTGAGTGAGATTTTAAAGATAAATGAAACAGGATAATATAGAAAATGACCTATCAGACAGAGATGGGTTATGAATTGGATGGATATGTAAGCCCTCTTAGGAGAGGACACTTGAGTAGAGACCCAAATGATGGACAAGGGCCTGCTATACAGAGATATAAAGAAAGGTCAACAGGATAGCAAGCCCTAAAATAAGCTTATTGAGCCAAAGGACAGGAAGAGGGCCAATAAGGAAAGAGAAGTTTGGCAAAAGGAAGAGTGGAATGAGAAATATCAGATTAGAGATAAAAATGAATCAGATTACCCAAGGCTTTGTAATCTTGATAAAGTATGAAGTTGTTGTTGTTAGGTGCTGTGGAGTCGGCATCTGATTTATAGCGACCCACATAGGGTTTTCAATGGCTGACTATTTCGGGATTGCCTGGGGAGTGGATTGCCAGGTCCTTCTCCCAAAAGTATGCAGTACCTCTTCTAATTAGACTAGATAGCCTTTGAAGCCTCTTCTAATTAGACTAGATAGCCTTTGAAGCATTTTAAGTACACAACCTTCTGTCCTGGTGCAATGGGTGGGATAAACATAACTACTTTATAGGGATGAATCATATATATGGTGCTTGGTTCTTACTATTTGTTGTTGTTGTTAAGTATTGTCAAGTTGGGTGATCTTATGTACATCAGAATAAAACACTACCTGACACTGTGCCATGCCTGGCACTATGTCAGTGCTTCTTTGCTATTCATAGGGTTTTCAATAGCAGATTGTTTTGGGATTGTATTAGAAGTGGACTGCCAGGCCCTTCTCCTATTTTTGTGGTACTGAGGTGGAACCCAGGGCCTCAGAGTGCACAAAGTGGTACTCTACCAATTGAGCTAAATCTTTACTAAGAATTCAATAAATGGCAGCTCTTGTGATTCTTTTCTGGGTGAGAAAAATGCTTCCTACTTCATCATTCTTTGCCCATCAGTACTCTATTTCCCCCAGAAAGCATCTTACCTATCCTATATCTCATCATCTCAGGGTCCACTTAGACTTAGATGGCTACTTCTGTTGCCATGGTATTGATCCTCAGATCAAGAGACAATGGACCAACACTTTTGATTATTTTGTGTGAAAGAATGATATCTATCCTGTTGTTATAATTTCCTAAAGTCAAGACAGTAACCACTCTTATTATAATTGCTGTTAAGATTATTATATCAGCAACTGAAACAACAGTAATCCATATATACTATATAGTTCAACTTCAAAGAACTTAGAAAGGGTTTATGGCAATCACAGAGTAGACTCAAACTTTGAAATTAATGATGAGTCTTTTTAAATTAACTATAATTATTTAGGCTAATAAGAGGAGGAAAGGGGGAAGGGAAAGATTGAGAGATTCTCAAGAACTAACACAAAAAAAAATTCAGATATTTTCAATCATCTCCACCAATGAGTATTCCAGGTAAAGGATTCAATGATTGGAAGACTTAGCTTCGAGGAGTTGACTGACTGAGAATCTGATGTACATCTTGGGTAAATCATTTAAAGCCCTGGATTTCACCTAAAATGAGAAGATAAGATCACTAGACCATTGCTAAACACCCTTTAATGGCTTGAGAGTTAGAGTTACCTCTTTCAGGTAAGGTCATATAGGTCCCAGGAAAACACTGGCCATTACTCAGAGATTAATCCAGTGAAGAGGGTTCTTTAAGGCCTAATTTACAACTTCTAAATTTTTACTCATTCCATAAACCTTAAAATATGAGAGTTGCCTGAGCTATAGAAAACATTGAGGCCCCTAGTTGTTACTCTTTTTCAGAGACTCCATAACATTTACATAAAATCACTGGCATTCTCTTCTGAAAAACACACACACACAAATTTTTGTCAAAAAAATTAGGGATTTGAAGGTTTACTGAAGCACAGCCAAGTATCTATAAAGATATTAGTTACATAGTATTAGTGTTGCTTGATCCTGTCACATTGTCATCAATAAAACTAATAACTAGAGAAGTAAAGCATTTCAGAGTCAGATCAACTAGTGATGAGTTACTAATGGTCTGAGAAACAGCTCTCCTGTACCACAACAACCTTTCATTGTGGGCATGGTTCCCATGGTTCTTGGGAAATGGAGCCTTTCCTTTCCCTAGGGGAACTGTTACTTGATCTCAAAGTTAATCATGGTAATCCATTTCATGTAGCAAACCTGGCCAATGATTCAAAGGCAGATACGTTCTAGGGACTTCCTGAGAGGATTCCCTTCCTGCCTAGTAAAATGGACAAGGTTGGGGATATAGCTCAATGATAGAGTGCTTGCATAGAATGCACAAGGCCCTGAGTTCAATCCCTAATACCATAAATACAAACAAATAAAGAAAAAACCAACCAAAAACAAACAAAACAAACAAAAAAACCAAAACAAACAAAACAAAACCCTTAAACAGGGAAAGAAGCAACTTACTCTTCTTGCTTTCATACATAGTTATGTGAAGACATGATGTTTGGAACAGCAATGGCCACCATGAGCATGGCTAACACATGTTCAGGATCAGGAAGGCAAACAAAGGAAAAGAATGGACCTTTGGGACATGGGAGGAGTGTAGTACCACTAGACTGCTCACCTTCAGGCTGCCTACTGGGTAGAGTGATAAAAGCCTTTATGGCTGAAGGCATCACTTCCCAATAATTCCCATGTTTTGATGCATGTAGGAATGATAGTGTTTGTACAGCACCCTGGGATAAATGGATGAGCCTGAGGACCTAAGGACTTCACATTCCACCTGTCAGCACTGACAGCTGAGAGAAATTGTTGCTTAGTCAATGATATCTTAGGGTACCCCATTCTAGCACTCCAGTGTGCCAGGTCCTGCCTGCTGAGATCTGGTGTAAGTAATTGTTAGAGTTTCTGTTGGTGGTTTAAATAACCACTGTTTATGGTTTTCTGTTATTTGTAACTATGTGGTTCCTTAATATATGAGGTCTTTAGATTTCTAGTTTTAACCTTTTTTAAAATATGTTTGGAACTCTTCTTTAGGTATGATAAACAAAAGCATGAAAACATGAAACATATCTTTTGGTACGTTTTGAATGGAATAATTGACCATAAAATTAGACAAACATCTGTAATCTTTGTCACTGGGACATAATCTCAATTCTGCTAAATGTTTCCAGTAGTAAGAATCCAAATGTCTTTCTAGTTTTTAACCTCAATTTCTTGCCAAAATTCATTCTTTCACATGACTCCTATAGCTGAAGACAAGAAATAACAATTACTTCTCCTCACTCTTTTTTATTTACCAACTTCATTAATTTGGTTCAAATGATAGTATTTAAAAGTGACATGTAACACAACCAAGAGGAGTGGCTGTCCAATCCAATTATTCTGTGAGATATTGTTTATTCTGTTTCTGCAAAGTTTTAAAGATAATTATTTTTTCCATGAAAATATAAAGCACATGATAAAGGCTAAATATAGTAAATAGACTCTAGCTGTATATTATAGTATTAACAGATAATATATGTTCAAAATATAAAATTGAAATGGTATGAAAGTGTTGTAGAGGAGAAAAAACCCCATGGGGTATTAGGAATGGATTATTCTAACAAAATACAGACTAATAAAAGAAAAGAAGTAGAAATTTCTTAGAAGATAGATACATAGATACACAGATATGTATGTATATGTATGCACACAAATATTAATATTTACTACTGGGGATTGAAAGAGCTGGGGTTTGGCTCAGTTGGTAGAGTGCCACTCTATACTCTCTAAGGCCCTGAGCTCAATTCCCAGAACTGCAAAAATGGAAGAAAGGTATAGCAATTGATGTTTTTGAATTATAGTACTGGAGACAAATACTGAATATACCATGAACTATCAAAAGAACCAACAGATTTCTCCTAGAAGAAGTGCAATCAGAGTGCTCCTTGGAAGCAAGAATGGCTGAACTGCATCTTATGTATTTTGAACATGTTGTCAGGAGGGAGCTATCCTTGAAGAAGAATATATTTGGGAGAGTGGTAGGTGAATGAATAAAAGGAAGCCCCTCACATTGGCTGCCACAAAGGGCTTAAACATAAAAAATTGTGTGCATGGCCCAGAACTGGGGGGTGTTTCATTCTGTTATACATAGAGTTATTATGAGTCAGAACTGTCTCGATGGCACATAACAGCAACACTGAGAATTGAATACAGGGCTTTGTGCTAGGCAAGTGTTCTGCCACTGAGCTACATCCCCAGGCTTCCTTATTTTATTAATTTTATTTTTTAATCAAGGTCTTGCTAAGTTGCCAAGACTGGACTTGAACTTGCTATTCTCCTGCCTCAAATTCCCTAGTGGCTGGGATTACAGGCATGTGCCACCACACTAGCTTATTTTTTATTTTGAGAAAGGATTTCACTAAGTTGTACAGACTGCTTCTGGTCTGGAACCCATGATCTTCCTGTCTCAGCCTCCTGAGTCACTGGGACTATAGATGTGCACCACAGTGCCCAGTTCATTCTAATCTTTTGATATCACAACACTGCTGTAATGAACTTTCATGTATACATGACATTTAGCATTAATACAAGTACACCTCTACAATAAATTTCTAGAAATATAATTACCAAATGATAGAGTACATGCATTTTAAATGTCCTTAATATTTCATAGCAAAAAATTTCAAACATATAAAAATAGTGAGATTTTAAATTATATAGAGCATGGCACTTTGTGAACCCATCCTCCATCATTACCAATTTTAAACATATGTACAATCTGGTTTTATATCTGTACCATCACTTAAAAAATGTAACCAAAATATCATGATCAAATTAATTATTCTTAAATATCATTACAAATATCCAATTTTTCCTTATTATGATTTTGATATTTTGTGTAGTTGGTGTGTTCAAATAATGAATCAAAGAATTCCACAAACCCATTGTGTTGATATGTGTTGTAATAACTTTTACCTAGTTTAAAAATTCCTCCTCTTTCTTTTTTTAATTCTTATAAGTTTTTGTTAAAGAAACAAACTTGTAAAGGTGGGTTTCTGTTGTGTCATTTAGCATGTTTCATTGTCTCTGGTTTATTGTACAAACTTGTAGTTAGGTACAGAGGCTTGATGAGATTCCAGTTTCATTTATTTGTGTTTTTGGCAAGGATACTCTATTGGTGGTGTTCTGTACTTCCTATTGTATAATATTAAGAGGTATATAGTTTTTATTGTATATTATAATTGCTATGTTGTGCTGCAGACCAGCTGCAGCCTAAGATCCAGGGGTTCCTGAAGGCAGATGAGGAGTCGGCGATGGGTAACAGACACAGCAGCTCAGAGGCAGTGTGAATCTGTTCTGTTTATTTCCAGATAGCCCAACCTTTTTATACAAAATTACAATTCACTAAATCTTATGAAAGGTCAGAAAAAGGACAAGGAAGTTGGTTGCATTGATGGATTACATCAAAGTTTTCTCAACAATCACCTGATCAAATTGTCATGTGAGTGTCAGGTGATGATCAAAGTGGAAGAGGAACTCAGAGACAAATTGTGTTTATTTCAAAGAGATAAACCAAGACGGCCTGAGCATCTACATTTCCTGTAACAATTGACTATTCTTAACTTTATGCAGGAATTCGGGACAGTTAACTGTCACCTGTGTTTCACCCCATTGAGTCCATTGTTATGACAAATGGGTGCTTTATCTTATCAGAATGATGTGCTTACTGTAGAGCTTTCCACAAAGGCTTTTGTTTGTGTTGACTAAGGAGTTTATGCCTGCAGCCATAGCCCTGTGGCATCGTCAGATATCAGGAAGCTAAGCAGGGTCGGGCCTGGTTAGTACCTGGATGGGAGACTGCCGGGGAACACCAGAAGCTGTAGGCTTGGGAGAAGGACCTGGCAACCCCCTCCCAAAAATCAATCTGCCATTGAAAACTCCTATGAACAGCAGAGAAGCACTGACAATAGTGTTTCCCCTGTTGTACAGCGGGTCGCTATGAGTCAGATACCAACTCCACAGCAACTAACAACAACAACAACTTTATGTTGTTGGAAGTTATTCAGGATTTTTTCTAAAAAACTGTTAGGGAAGCTTATCAACTCCCAATTTGAATCAGCACTGCCCACAGGGCCAGAAGATTATATACTTGTTTTTCATTAATATCTCTCAGAAATCTACAATAGTGACCAATTAAAATTTAGAAAAAGAAAAGATAAGGCTCCAAGTCCCTTTCCATGAAAAGACCTTCTTTCTGGAGGTACTATTCCCTTTTCAGAAGACTTTCCCTCCGAGGCTAGGAGGTACTTTTCCCCTTTCAGTGGACTTTCCCTCCAATGCCTTTTTAAAGGTATTCTTCCTCATGTGGGGACTCTGTTTACCCATCATGAGTGGACATGGGCATGGCAATGTTGACCTATAATTGATATTGCCATCTTGATCCATCCAATATTATTTGTTCATTCGTTTGCTACTCAATAATTTTAGTGGGTATAGATGATAATTGTCTAAATCTATTACTTCATTAAGGGTTGCAAAATGGTAGTACTATAATTCTGCCATTACTTTTGAATTTATTAGCTGTACATCTATAAAGAAGAATGAGCCCTTATTTTATCCTGAGGTACAATTTGTTCATGAAAAGTAATATAAATATTTGATATTTTCCTGTTCTTTACTGGTTTAGCTCAGTTAGTAGAGTGCTGCTATGTGCTCTCTGAGGCCCTGGGTTTGATCCCCAGCACTGCAAAAGTGGGAGAAGGACCTGGCAACCCACTCCTGAAACAATCCCTAAACAACCTGTCATTGAAAACCATATGAATAACAGAGAAGCACTGACATAGTGCTGGGCATGACAATGTCAGGTAATGTTTTGTTCTGATGTACATAGGGTCACTATGAGTCAGACTCAGCAGCAGTATAATCTCTAATATCAGTGATGTTCTAAATGTGTTGCCCTGGCACACAGACTGTGTGATCTAAATACAACTTTCTTCTTAAAAAACAAACAAACAAACAAAACAAATACCTGATTCTAGGTCTGAGGTAAGATGTACAGATAAGCTTGAAACATGTCATACTAAGAAGCACATTGGGTGCCATGGCACATGCCTATAATAGCAGTGACTTGGGAGACCACAACAGAAGGATTGCTTGTTCAAGGCCAGAGACAGTTTGCACAACTTAGTGAGATCTTGTCTCAAAATTTAAACAAATAATAATATTTTTTAAAAAGAGAGCTGGCAGTGTGACACAGCGGTAGAGCACTTACCTTGCATGTGTGAGGCTGTTCAACCCCCCAGTTCTGAGAAAAAAAAAAGTACCAATATTTTTTAGGACTACTGAGATTACATCAAAGAGGATCAGGAGCCAATCCAAAGGGAATCTTAGTGGCCAAAACCAGGAAAATTTGAACATCAAAAGAGAATAGTACCTGCAATGGATAGAAATGCAAAAATATGTTAAAATTCTTAAGTTCTCACAATAACACCGCCTACACTAAAATAAACAAAATCACACTTCATTAGTTACTTTTGGAGGCATTTAAAAAATTTCCGTAAATGTAATTATGTTGTTATTGATAGGTGCTGTTGAGTCAGATTTGACTTATAACAACCCTATATATAACCTAATGAAACACCACCCAACACTGTACCACATGAATGAGCTTTTTATGGTTTGAGCCCATTGATGCAATTGCCATGTTTCTTCTCATTTTGAGTCATGCCACACCAGCAAAAAGAGGCCCCATGGGCCTCCTTTATGCCCATCATTAAGGATGAATGACTACCCTTTTAAGACTCACAGCCACCCTCATAGGGTTTTCAATGGCTGATTGTTTCAGGAATAGATTGTCACATCCTTCTCCTCTTTTTGTGATGCTGGTGGCACCTAACAAAAACAATAACACAACCTACTTTAAAGAGGCAATTCTTATTTCTTGAATGCCTTCTAGCCTGGGGGACTCATTTTCCTGGCACTATATTTGATAGGCCTGCAGCCATAGCCCTGTGGCATCTGATCCCATCAGATCTCTGAAGCTAAGCAGGGTCCGGCCTGGTTAGTACTTGGATAGGAGACCGCCTGGGAACATCAGGTGCTGTAGGCTTGGGAGAAGGACCTGGCAACCCACTCCCCAAAACCAGTCCACCATTGAAAACCCTATAACAGCAGAGAAGCACTGACAATAGTGTTTTGCCTGTTGTATGTAGGGTCACTATGAGTCGGATACCAACTCTATGGCACCTAACAACAACAAAATATTTGACAGTACTTTTCTGCTATTTATGGGGTTTTCAATGGATAATTATTTTGGGAGTGGGCTGCTGTGTTCTTTTCCTTAGTCTGTCTTAGTCTGGAAGCACAGCTGAAGTCTGTTCACCATGGGTGGCCCTACTGGTTCTGAAATTCCAGTGGCATAGCTTTCAGTATCACAGAAACATGCAAGCCCCTACAGCACAAGCTGACAGACACATGGGCATTGTCATCATAAAAATCTCAGCAGAAGTCAAGCAAATGAGAATTGTGCAGAGGAATAAAAACTATGTAAAGATTGAATAAAGCAAAGTTTTAAATTTTCTTAGCAACCCAGGCATGTGTACATATACGCATACACATGCAAATATACATACACAGATACACACAGTCCCTGACTTACAATAGCTCTATTCAAGATATTTTGACTTTACAGTGGTGAAAAAGCACCTATATTCAGTAGGAATCATACTTCAAATTTTACCTTTTGATCTTTTTCCAGGCTAAGAGTATTCAGTATGATAATCTCTCAAGATGCTGGTTAGCAGTACTCAGCAGAAACTCCCAGTCAGCCTCACGTCATAGGAAGAAATATCTGACAGTCTGAAGCAGCGGTCCCCAACCATTTTGTCACCAGGGACCAGTTTGAGGAAGGAAATTTTTCCATGGACCATAAGTAAAGTGTATGGGAGTGGTTTGGGAATGATTTAAGTAAACTACACTTATTGTGTAAATACAAATGAAACTTCATGTACTCACTCACCACTCATACTGATACTCGTCCTTAGCTTAAGGTTGGGGACCCCTGCTTTATCATGTACTGTGTTACTAAACCAAGCTGTTTGGTAACTTAGGTGATTAAACATATTTTTCACTTAGGATATTTATAATAATAATATATGATTAGGACATAATCCCAACATAAATCCTGGAGTGTGTGTGTGTGTGTGTGTGTGTGTGTGTGTGTGTGTGTGTGTGTGTGTGTGTTATTGGTAATTTTAAATGTATAACTTAATAGGTCTCATTATGACATTTCCATACATGCATTTCATTGTACATTGCTCATGTTCACTTCCCCCCTTCCCCCCTCATGACCCCCTTCCCCCCCACCAATGGTCCCCCTTCTACTTGCATGTCTTTTTTTGTGAGTCTATCTATCTATACATGTACATGCATTTTTCATCATCTATCTACACTTCTCCTGTAGATAGATAATCTTCTATCATCTAATCTATACTTGTTCTGTGATATGAATTCAGAAGGTGACAAATCTTGAAAGGGTTCCATTCCAACAAATGGATTAGCACAACACAATTAGTAGCTATCATACCAGAGCAACAGTAAATTGTTAGAGTCCTTTTGCATTAATAGTATATTTTAAAATGCTTTTTAGGCTGATGGCGAGCTTTGTTTATCTTCACAGCTAAACAATGACATAAAGGGGTTTCTTATAAAATGTTGGAGTCACTGCAAATATTTCAGAACAGTCAACTTCCCTGAAGATTAATAGAGAAGGAACTAAAAATTTATGGAAAAAATTCCCTAAAATTTCTAAATTTTTCCTCCAAGGTGAAGTCTATGACCCTCTAAGGAAGAGCATAGTGATAACAAGGATGTTTGCATTTTATCAATAGTCATGAGAATTTTATTACAGATTATCTAGATGACATCCAATCTTGCCTGATCTCAGAAGCTAAGTAGGGTTGGCCTGATTAGTCTGTGGATGGGAGGCTGTGTAAGAATACAGTGTTGCGGGCAAGGGAGAAACACCCAGTAGCCCACTCCCAAAACAATCCACCACTGAAAACCCCATGAATAGCAGAGAAGCACTGACAATAGTGCCAGGTATATGGGACAGTGTTGGAGAGTATTTAGTTCTGTTGTACATAGGGTTGCTATGAGTCCGACCCAACTTGAAGGCACTTAACAACAACAGAAGCAAGATGGATTTTTTAAAATCACTTTAAAAAAAGCAGTATGCTGGCACACACCTGTAATTATCAGCATTTCAGAGGCTGGAGCAGGAAGATCATGAGTTTGAGACCAGCCTTAGCTACATGTCTCAAAAAAATCACTTTTAATAATTGGAATAAAATTTTATCTTCTAGGTATTATTGGAATTGTAGGGCAGTCTTGGCTTCAGGAGTCTCAATAGACTAGGCTCTGCCATCCATCCCCAATGTGCCAATTAAAGAGATGAGTAATGGTGAAAAGCAGAGGAAAGAGATTAAATCAATGTGTACATTGGAAAGAAGAACAGATAAGGGGGTCCAGTGACCCTCAAGTCTGACTTTGAGGTACTGACATGATCTTTAGGTTTAAATAGAGGAAGAACTGGGGCAGGAAGCAAGAGATATGCAAAGTTAAGCAGTCTTGGTCAGAGTATGGTCTCACTGACCAGTATCTTGGTTCTGGTTCTGCAAGGTGGTCCCAAGACATTTTTATAGCTATCATTGCTTGAGAGGGGCAATCTGGTTCCCACATGATGATTGTTTCTGCTTCAGGGTGCAGCTTCACCATTATAGATAATCACCCTCATTTTGGGGGTGGTCTGTCCTCTGAGACCCACAATCTCTTGTCAAAGAGATGTATATTTATTGATGCTTCATATTTAAAAGCTTATTTTCTGAAAAGACTGTACAGCAATGTAATTAGCACTTTTGATCCATGAAAAGGATGGAAACTGGGGAAAATTAAGAGTTGAAAATGGAGGATAAGAGCAGATAGAGTCTGAATCCATAGAACACTACAGAAGGTGTGTGGTAAAGATGCAGCAGCTGCCAGTGAAGAAGGTCTCAAAATAGCAAGAGATAAACATTTATCCATGGAATGCTGTCACCTATGAGTATTACCTCATTCTATGCTGTTGTATGCCTTTGTCTTCTTTGACTAAGTCTAGATTTTTACATCTCTGAAGAGAGAGACGTTAACTTGTACAAAACTACAAAGGTTTCTTTCCATAGCTATACAGATGCTTCCTGTTTGAAACAATGCAAATGGACTTTCTGAATGGATTCACCAGCTTGGGCTGCCATAACAAAATGCCATAGACCTGGTGGCTTTAGCAATAGAAATTTATTTTCTCACAGTTTTGGAGGCCAGAAGTCTGAGGTCAGGGCACCATCATGCTTGAATTCCAGTGAAGGCCCTCTTTCTGACTTGCAGATAGTCACCTTCTCATTATGTCTTCACATGGTGGAAGTAGTGAGATCTCTAGTGACTCTGCCACTTCTATCCAGATACCAGTCCTATTAGATCAGGGATCCACCCTTAGTGCCTCATTTATCCTTAGTCACCTCCTTAAATCACTGCTTTAGCTCCATTATCCCCTTATGGGGGCTTAGGGCTTCAAGATACAAATTTGAGAGAGAAATAATTCAGTTCATAGCATTCACATAGCTAAAATAACATATTATCTCCATATATCAAAACATCATTTAAAGCAACTGTAACATTTTATTGGTTGTTTCATTTAAAAATTTTCGACATATTTGTTTTTTATTTGTATGTATCACAATTTTATTTGTTTTTAAAATAATGTATCATTTAACAAGAAGATCAGAGTCCACTCTTAGATGGAACTCCCTACATTTACTAAAAAAAAAGGAACATTTTAAGATCTCATTATGTCTCAAGTCATTGAAGTTCCTTTCTTTATGTTGGGGTTCAGAAAATGATGCTCCAAATATGGTACTTTGGCATGCCTGGTATTTTCAACTGACCAAAAAGGGCTCAGAAGCAAGACCTTTCAGACCTTCCCTGCCCTTCTCTTTTCTGCTCCCTTATCCCCCATAGCTGGCTAGAAAAAAAGGAGGGGAGGTAGGGTGCAGCTTAGTGGTATAGCACTTGCAAAGTGTGCACGAGGCCCTGGTTTAAGCACGGCAGTGCCTACCTTGTCTGATAGTAGACCATAACATCCTCATTCCAGAAGGGGTCTTGTTCTATACCTGGGAGGAAAGAATGTCACACAGCAGTATCAATAAGATTGAACCAAAGGCCTCACTGGGTTTTTTTCTCAGTCTGTTACCATGAGGATGTATGCTTTTGTCCAACCACATTTGTGCTCAGCTGTCCATTCTTTATTGAATCTGAGCATAAAAATGGACAGTTTCCTCTGGGCCTTTGGGTCTTCATTCTGAAGCCTCCCATATCATGCAAAACTTTGATCAAATAAATTTCTTAAGCTTTTTTCTTATTAACCTATCTTCTTTTGTAGAAGTGTGAGCAATGACCCTTATTATGGACAACAAAAGGTATCACGCCTTCCCCTCACATCTTTTTTTTTGTGTGTGGTACTGGGGTTTGAATCCAGAGCTTTGCACTTGCATGCTCTGCAAGTGCTGGACCACTGAGCTGCATCCCCAGCCCATTTTTTTTTACTTTTTGAGACAGGGTCTCACTAAGTTACACAGACTGCCTTTGGTCTTGAACTTGTGATCCTCCTGCCTCTGCCTCCCAAGCCGTAGGGATTACAGGCATGCACCACTGCGCCCGGCCATTCATTCCCCTCATATGTTGATTGAGAAGACTCATTTTGGATTTTTCTATAGCTTATGGATCAATTGTTAACTTAAAAGCCCCTGAATAAAAACATTGAATGTATACTCCTACAATTTATATAACTTGGTAACACCACCCTTGATTCCTCTACCAAAATAACTGAAGAGATTGGAATAAATATTCTCAATATCCCTTTCAATTTTTAGAATACATTTATTTGATTAGTTTTGCTTGTAAGGGTGGGATTACAGGGATAAAATTTTCCAATTTAGAAGAAAAATGTTTTAATAAAAATGTCCACATATTGGTGATGTCTGCTTTCTACAGTGGTAGGTGAGACTGGGTTTCAGAGGATTTTCTTTCTCTTCTCTTCCCATTCCTTTACACAGCTGCTTCCTGCCCCCCTCAAGAAGTCACTAACTCCCTTTGTGTTCAAGTTTCTCCATCTGTGAAATGTGAGGCTGAGTGCCCATCGGTCTCCCAAGGGTATTCTGTGTCTGACTCCATTACAGAGCATTCTCTATGCTGAGCATTATCTTTACACTAAGGTTGGCATTTCCTTCCTTTCCTTTCTTGATCATAATTTGATCCTAACTTCCTAGGGAGACTCTTGTCTTCACAATTTGTCAGTACTTCTAATCCTGTTTTAACATAATATAAAGCTATGGTGATGCTAATGATGTCATTGATAATGAGCTAGAGACTGTCAGAGAGCCTTTTAAAAAGTGTGCTGTAATAGTGAATAAAAGAATAAGAAAAAAGACAAAAATCCCACAAAGAAGGCCCTTCTCCCCAAAAGTCCCACAGCAGTAACATAGGAAAGGGACCCCTCCTAAACAAAGTAATTTACATAAGACAGTATTCCCAGAACAAATATAGGACATTCAATTAAATTTGGATTTTGGATAAACAGAGAATAAATTTTTATAAGTATGTTTAGTGAAAATACATATGTCCCACACAACGGACAAGTCCCATGTCCATACTAAAAGTTTTGTTGTGGTTTATGGAAATTCAGATTTAACTGTTATGTATTGATATTTGTTAAATCTATCAACTTTAATATAATATTAAAAGCTGATCTCTCTTTTCAGCAACTTCTGCCTGAGATGAGGTTCCCTTGTGTAGCTGGATTTTTTTTTTTCTTCAAATGTTAAGCAAATACTCCAAAGTTGAAAAGGAGAAGAGCTCAAAACTTCCCTATAGTTCTACTGTAAAAAACTATGTGAGAAAATAGTAGATTCTCTCATGCTGAACTTTTAGTGTTACTTTATATTTGGTCATAGAAAAATGTTTTTAAGAAGCCAAACAGTTGGTGATTCCATGAGAAATTGCACTTCTTGTATGTTAGTAGAAATAGTGTAAGAACTTTCTAAAGGTCATAAAGATTATAGTATTTAAGGGATTTTGGAGACTATATTGATAAACACTGAAAGGATAGGAGTATTTTTAGGAAATCCTTTGATTTTAAAGCACTCAATGTGAAGGATAGGGCTGCCCGATAGTAGGCACAGACTCTGTGGCTACTTTGTGTAATAGTTACATACCAAAAGTCCTTTAGAAGGTCTCCTGTCATCTACATGCACATCCATCCTGCCTGCTCCATCTCAGAGCACATTTGTGACATCTGTACATGCTATTACCACTTCCAGGCTTAACCAGGTAGGCAAACAGAATATCCCACTTTGGCATAAGGATTATTTTGAGCTGATTATTTTGAGAAACTGCAGACTCAGAGAAGTTTGAAAAATAGAATACAAGTTAACCCTTTGTAAGGGAAATTTACATCTATCACTGTTACTGGGGAATGAAGGTCCAGGAAGCTGGCAGCAAACCTCAATTTCTGTGTTTGGAATTTAAAAGAATTTGAACCTAACCAGAAGTTACAGTAGCAAATGTAGGCAAGGCTTATTGTGAAAAATAGTTTGCCTTTACAGAATAATTACCAGGAAAAACTGAGGCACTTGGAGAAGTTTAAAATAACTTGGAGAAATCTTGGTTCTTTGGGTGAATTAGCATAAGGATAGTCCCCAACAAGGAGGAAAACCAGAGTGAACAGAAGAAAAGTTAAACAGGCCTTTTAGAAGGAAAAGTCCCTTGGATAGACAGAAGGTGGTAAGTCTGGGAGAAGGGGGACATGGCACACGTGGGTTCCCAAGGGGAGAGAAGAGAAGTGAAGAAAGGAGAAGAGAAGAGAAGAGAACAGAACAGAAAAGAACAGAAGAGAAGAGAAGAGGAGTAGGCATGTGTTCCCTCTAGTTTTATTTAAACTAGAGCACACCCAGTGTGATGTCAGCCCTAGACACCTATCCCTTGGTGCCTAGTGTGATGTGAGCATGCCTCTAAGCACAGGAACTCAAACTCTGCCCAAGAGAGACCCTGTTTAATAATCTTTGGTAGTTTATGGCACATAGGTTTGCTGTTATTGTTGGGTGCCGTTGAATTATGTCTAACTCATAGTGACCCTTATAGGATTTTCAATGGCTGATTGTTTCAGGATTGCCTCTGGAGTGGATTGCCACATCCTGCTCCCATTTTTGTGGTGCTGGGAATTGAACTTGGGACCTCAGAGACTGCAGAGCAGCGCTCTGCCAACTGAGCTAAATCCCAGCCCATTTAGGTTTAGGGTCTTTATTTATTTTGTAAAACGGTTTAATGGACTTGTTTGTCATATTTCAAAAAAAACAGACCAATAGACAGATGTCATGGAAGGTCTGCCTTTGTTCATATGCAGAAAGCTATTGATTTGGGATTAGATGTATGGTCTGTTAGAACAATGTCCTTCCAAAGTCCTTTAGATATTTGTCTCATATGTGGCTCTAATGTCCTTCAAGAAACTTATCTTTCATACCTGACTTTGCCCACTCTATGTAAGATGCATATACACATACATACACACATACCCTCATCCCAGCTTATTTTGACCTTCTTTCCTCCTTCCTCCTTTTTTTTTTTTTTTTTTTTTTTTTTTTTTTTTTTTTTTTTTTTTTTTTTTTTTTTTTTTTTTTTTTTTTTTTTTTTGGTGGTACTGGGGGTTGAACCCAGGGCCTAGTGCTTGCATGCTCTGTAAGTGCTGGGCCACTGAGCTACATGCCCAGCCAATTTTGTTTTTTACTTTTTTTTAGACAGGGTCTCACTAAGTTATGAAGGCTGCCTCTGGTCTCGAATTTGTGATCCTCCTGCCTCCACCTCCCAAGCCACTGGGATTACAGGTGTGAGCCACCGCACCTGGCTCTCCTTCCTCTTTGAATGATATGTCTTTTCTTTCCTTCTTCAAGCTAATGATTACTTTTTGATTCAACTATTCTTGCCTTTATTTGTTTTCTTTTGCTGCTATCACAAATTTTCACAAACTTTATTGTCATTGTTAGGTGCCGTCCAGTGGGATCCGACTCCTTGTGATCCTATGTAAAATAGAATGAAACACTCCCTCACACTGTGCCATGCCTGAAATCATGTCAGTGCTTCTCTGCCAGTCAATGGCTGAATATTTGGAGATTGTTTTGGGAATAAGCTGATAGGTCATTTCCCCATTTTTGTGGTGCTGGGGATCGAACCCAGTGTGTCAGAGCACACAGAGCAAGGATTCCAGCTTAGGGTGCTGAAACAATACGAATTTATTTTCTTACAGTTTGGGAAGGTAGAAGTCCAAAATCAATTTTACTTGGCTAAAGCCAAGGTGTTAGCAGGGGTGTATCCTTCTGGAGTCTTTGAGGGGAGAATTCATTTTGTTGCTTTTAGGGTCCATTTCTTGGTTCATGACTCCTTCCTCAAACTACCTCAACTTCTTGTATCCATGTTCACATCTATGCTATCCATTCTGATCTTTTTGCCCTCTTTTTGCCCTCTTTTTGTCTTATGGACACTTGTGATCACATTGGGTCAATCTAGATAGTCTAGAATAATCTCTCCTTCTCAGGAATCCTTAATCACATCTGCAAAATCTCTTTCACCATGTAAGGTAACATGTTCACAAGTGCCAAGATTAGGACATGCATGTCTTTACATTCTTCTCTCTATAACTCTATTCTTCTCTCTGTATTCTTCTCTCTATAATGTCAGCCTCTCCTAGCATTTTGCTTTAGAGAGTCCCCTCTACTCTACATCCTCAATATTTCCTTCTCTGTTGGATCCATCCTCAGTCTACAGACCTGCTCTCCCATCTTACAGAGTATTTCCCATTCCTCAGTTCCCTCCCCTTCTGCTTTACTGCTCCAATGTCTTTCATAGTCAAATTTCTCAAAATTAGCATCTATCCTTATTATCTTCACCTCTTTACCTCCAAACCATCCCTCAATTCACTGCTGTATAATGCCTATATCATTATACCCAAGTAGTTCTTCCTAGGATTGGTTACAAACACCTCTGTAATTGTCACATTCAAGTGACATTTTTTTCAGTTCTTATCTGTGACATCTTTATAGCATATGACATTGTTGATTTAAGTTCTGCTACTTTGGTGTCCTACTTTTGTATTTTTTACCCTCTTATTACTCCATTCTTAAATCTGTACTGTGGACTCTTCCTTAATACGCTGCTCAGGTATTGGTGACCTTCTTTTCTTTTTAGTATGGCCTATTTTGTATAACCTTATTTGCTCCCTCAATGTATGTAATATCTATGAAACGTTGACTCCAAATTTCTTACTTTTGTGGAATGTTTATCCAACTTCTTGGGCTGTAGGGTGTAAAGGCATTTAAACCCAGCATTTTCAAAACAAAATGCAAAACCTGCTTTTCTCCCTTCTCTGGGCCACGAAATGGCCCAGTTATTAGTATATCAAAATTGAGCTAGGACTCATTTTTATGCTCTGGGTCTTAACTCTCATATTTAATTGTCCACTTCAATGGATATAATGATGGATATTTGCTTGTATAATATCTATTCCTGTTTTTGTTTTATATTGAGTCTTCTTGACTCAAAGACTTGAAAATGAAACATGAAAATGAAACAGCAACATTTCTCAGAAGCCCTTAAAGCTAGATCTGATTGTCATTGTTGGGTGCTCCTATTTCAGGATTGTTTGAGGAGTGGGCTGCCAGGTCTATCTTCCATTTTTACAGTGCTGGGGATTGAACCCAGGGCCTCAGAGAGCACAAAACAGCACTCTACCAACTGAACTAAATCCCACCCTTGATTGTGATTCAGATACCAGTAACTCAATATATTTGTGTGAGAGTTGATTCAGGACTAAGTTTAGAAAAGAGAAAAGGAGGATATAAGGCATTCATTATGCTGGCTCACACTGAAACAGACAATATGGTTGTTCTAGCAATTTCTACACTGATCATATAGTGTGTACACGTTAGCCTAGAATCTAATTCTTCCAGATATTCTCTTCTAGATATTCTGTAAGCCATTTCTATGTTGATTTTACTTGTTTGTTTAATTCTCTCTTCTTAAACTGACCAGAGGGACAGGTTATTGTTCCCCCACAGTGCTGGGGATTAAATCCAGAGCCCTGTACATGCTGGGCCAGTGCCCTTCCTTGAGCTACATCCCCAGTCTCAGAGTAATCAGTTTTGTTCTGTGTAAGTGAACCCTAACAGATATAGCTATAAAATTCAATATGTGCTTATCCCTAAAGATATGCTAAACACTTTCTTGTCTATCCACTGGCTTAGTACAGGCCCTTAGTGTCCCTTGTCTGGGCTGTTGCAAAGGCCTTCTAAGTAGAAAACCTAATCATATTCCCTTCATGTGTAAACTTCTTCAAAATACTTCATCCCCAGGTGTCAGGCCCCAGGGTCTTTATTACAGCAGGCAAATTATTTATCTGCTTGTTCCTGTTCATCTGTCCAGGCTTACATCCCACCAAGCTCCCATATTCATTCATATTCTAACTCTCAGGCTCTAAACACAACTCACTGGGTTGTGCCCATTGCCTTCAATATCCAGCCCTAGCATTTCCTTTTGTGTAAGACCTTCTTTGACTCATCCTGCCAGAAGTGGACCTCTTCTTTCTGTGAACTGCACTTTTATCTGCCTCCCTATCTGTCTTGAGCCTCTCTTCAACTCAGGAGTCCTGTACCTACATTGCTATATTTCTACACTTACCCAGGACCCAGCCCACATAGTAGTTATACCATCAGTAAGTATTTTACTAATGAGACTATCAGTCACAGAAAAGGAAGAAGCAGGGGAGTGGAATTTAGTTTCTGCTGTCAGTAGACATTTATTATGTGCCTACTTGGCCTATCAAGTTAGGTTACAGGGATACAATGGTGCAAAAGATGTGCTTCCTTGGCACCTATGGTTTAGTTGGGGAGACAGTTTCCCAAGACAAATAAAATGTAAGCAAATCCATCAGCAATTGGTTGTAATCATCCTATAAGACATAAAAAGGAGCTGGAGAAGAGCTGAACCTTTGGGATTTCTAAAGGGAATTTCAGTTTAGGAGGGATAAATTTAAGCATGAATGTAACCATGATCCAAAAGAAAAATGCCCTAGAAATTAAATCCTTATGATGTTAGTAAATGGTCTCATGCTTGCCTTATTCCTCTCCTTAAGGCTCTGTGTCCTCACAGAATATGTATTTTCTCTGATATATCATCATCTTTAGGTAAATTCCCTATTTCTTGAAACATGATTGAGCTTCCTGGACTGGGTATATGGCTCTCAGTGGTAGAGCACTTGCCTAGTATACCGAAAGCACTAAGATCTACCCAGGTACAGGAAAAAAATAAAAGCAAGAGACAGAGAGGAGAGATGTGTGAGTTGTGTTCACTCCTTAATTCCCAGGGTTTGAATTGCTCAGCGTAGAATAATGTCTTCGGGGCTTCCATAGGACAGACCAGTATGGGACAAAACAATTACTGACCGCTTTGAGGTCTTTGTATCTGTGTGAGTTATTTTCATACCTCTTCACTTTCCACATGACTAATGGGTGTCTACACATTGCTCTCTCTCTCTCTCTCTCTCTCTCTCTCTCTCTCTCTCACACACACACACACACACACACATGCATACATCTACCAAAGGTAAATACTAATTCTTAGAGTTTAAACCTTGATAAGGAACAGAAACATTCTCCTCAAAGGCCTATAATTTGCAAAATTGTCTCTCACTGTGGAATCAATGCTTCCCATTTTTACTGAGCATCTTCTGTGTCCATGGTACCTGCTTCATGGTGGGGATATAGAAACAGGTAGCACATTGTCCCTGCTTTTGGACACCGAGAGTCCAGTTAGACTCTCATCTCAGAAATATATTTTGCCTCTCCAGTCTTTTGTCTCTGTCTCTACTGCCTTGTGTATCTTCACTACTTACCTAAAACATCTTCCTCTGGCTGTTCTGAACTTTAGCTGTGTCTTAACCTTTTTTCTAGCATTTGTTATAATAGACCTTGTGTTATTATTATCATTATTTTTGTTATTATTACGAGGTTTATTGGCTGAGTCTTACTATCTAGCATAGGATGACTTTGAACTTGGGGTCCTCCTGCCTCTGTCTCCCAAGTGCTAGGATTATAGGCATGTGCACCACACCCAACTCTCTCTGATTATTTTTAAATTCTGTTCTGCCATTTCGACTATAAGGCTTGCAAGGGAAAGGATTTGGTTTTGTTCAACTCATTGTTGAGCATTGTTGAACTCATTGTTGTTAGGTAATGTTGAGTTGAATTCAATTCATGGCGACCCTTGTAAGATTTTTAATGGCTGATTGCTTTGGGATTGTTTCAGGAGTGGGCTGCCACATCCTTCTCCCATTTTTGTCGTGCTGGTGATCAAACCCAGTGCCTCAGAGAGCACAGAGTAACACTCTACTTACTGAACAAAACTCCAGCCCTTTTGCTCACCTCTCCAGTACCTAATGCAATGAGAGTACCTTTTCAGTAGAAGATGAAGTGGTGGGAATGTCTTTCTAAACTCCTGTATTTAGGATAGATATGAGCCATCTCTTTTGCTGTGGGGGAAACTAAAGTTCTAAGGAGAGAAGCACAGTAATCACTTATACAGATTTTTTTCATTTCAAAGCTCTTTGTGAGCAAAAATATTGTATAAACAGTAAACAAATGATCCCTGTGTAAATGACTATCATTATTATGTTATCTTTCACCCAAGGCTGAGGAGTAACTTGTTTTCTTAAGTATCTTCACTTCATAGACACAGAGCTGGAGAGAAACAGCATTTGTGATTGACCTAGAGTTAACCAGCCCCTAAGGCACAGGATCAGTTCTTCTGAAGCAAGCAGAAAATGTAAGAATGTAGTGAACTTTTTCTTTTTTATGGACATTGATTTTCCCCAGGTTCCACACATGGCTAACACAGCCCAAGAGGAGGCACCAAACAACCTGGGCTTGAGGCTTAACTCCATTATGTACTCATTCTGGTTTAGCTCCAAGTCCTAAAATCATAATAATTGCTACATCAGCTACCTAGATCCAGTGAAATATTACATGCTTGAATTACATGCCTGTGAGAAGTCTGTATGTGGTACCATTTCCTTCTTTTACCTGTGGCTTACTTGGTACAAGACATTGTATGAATTCTAAATACATGTTAAGTATGTATAAATGAATGAAGCTAACATAAAACTAAGAATACAAACACACCAAAAGCCACAAGCAACTTATCTATTTCAAGTCTCTTAATAGCAGAAAAAGAATCCACAGAATTTTTGTCAGCTGCTTCTTTTTTCATTATTCTAAACATAAAATAAATATAGAGATCTAAGTAGATGACTAAAGAAGGCCATTATAATGAAACTTAAATTCATTTATACCCAAAATAACAAAACTTCCTGGCTTTCAGTTATATATATCCATGTCTGGTTAGTTCTTCCTTAAATCAGGATCTATAAATCAAGCTGCTGACATTTGTGTGGTGGCTGGAGCCAGTTTTCAATTTCTCTTTCTGTTACACTGCTTAATTACAGTTTAATAAATTAACAATATCAAGTTAACACATTCTTTCAGATTTTAAAAATCCCAGACACCAAAGTGTTTAAGAAAAATTCCTCCAACTAGGACATTATTCCTCATCCAGTCAGAGAGGTGGAAAGACCTGCGCTAACTCAGGATCTCCTCTTCCAGCTCTTTGTAGAGGAGACAACCTGAAGGTAAGTATTAAAGCTAAATACATCTAAGTATATTTGGATACAAACCCAAGGAACTTTTCCTAAAGGGTAGTCACAATCCTGCCTTCCTGTTTGCTAACATGATATGCAAAACCCAGTGAGCTTCCAAAGCTCAAGGACCAGCCACTCTTTTTGGGGAGGCCAAGAGACCCACGGCTATGCCACACCACCAAACTCTGCCGTGTGTCTCAAGGCCAGACCAGTGTCCTTTCAGGCTGAAAGCTCCATTTGTCTTCAGTTTCACTAAGATACCAGAGACAGAGCTGCTTTGACAGCCGCCCCCTCTCTGAGGGGTCACCTGTTGCCTTGCCCAGGCCATTGGAGGTCAGCTTCTCAATGGGAACTTAAAAAAAGGAGACAGACAAGGGTCTGTCCATAAAAGGATCTCTTTGAGGTTGGTGAAGAAAAAAAGCAATGCGTTTTGTGTTCCCAGTTAGACCCTCTGGCACAAGGCCGCCTGAGAACAGGCCTGTGAACAGTTCTTGCTGGAGAAGGGCCAACAGAGTCAGCCAGACGTTTTTCACAGGACCTCTAGCTGCCACTGCTAACCCAGAGGAGACTAAATTGGAGTCAGGGCAGCCACCTCCTGGCCCCACCTCCCACCCCCACCCCTTGGTGTCTGTGGAGCAGCACAGGCCTTACCCAACCAGCCGCCTCCTGACAGGATCAAGTAATGTGGGGTCAAGGACAGGAAGCCAGATCTACACCACCAGAGAGATGAAAAATGAGCATGTGCTAATAACCATGGGGAGTCTTCACTCTTCTTTCCCTCCCTCCCTGGCACTAAAAAAGTGCAGAACACCATCAAACCACTTCCTCCACAATGAACCACCTTTAATGCCCGTACCTCCCCCTTGAAAGTCTAGGTACATTTTGATGTACAGTTCATGGTCCATGTACAGTTCCCATGAACATTGTTTTCTGACTTTTGACTTCTTTCTTTCCCTCTGTGGGCACATTCAAATGAAGAGCTAATGTGCTGGGCTTGCATAGCATGGAGAATTGGAGGCCAAGGGTCAGCCGTGGGCAGTGCCGGGCTCAGGCACGGCTGTGGGAAGGAGCCCAGTTCAGAGCTGAGTGCTCTTTCTGAGCCAAGACTGAAAAAGGGGGCTCCCTGTTCTCTGGCCCCTCTCTCTGAGAATCAAAGAGAATCTGTCCTCCCCATATGGAAGATCCCTCTCTGACCACCCACACACCTGAGCAGTCACATGAATCTGTGCGCTTGCCCTCTTTTCCCTCCTGCCCTTTCCCTTTCCTTTGAGACCACTTGGAATGTGCTACTGAATTTTATGCTCTTGTCTTTGCTTTTGTGTCACAGGGGAAACTTGCTACTTTGCTTTTCTCCAGGGCCAGTTTAGGTATCTATGGAACCTCCAAATATCTTCAAATACTCGCTCGTGTCTATACATTCTCTATCCAAGTACCTCTGATTTTTAATGCAGTTCTTTAGCTACCACCAGGAAGCATGAGTTTTAAAGCTCTCTTCTATACTGTAGCACAAGAACTCCATCTATCCATCAGTGCTTCTTTGTTTATTTGGTTGGTTGGTTGGTTTTTTTTTGAAGGCTATGTAGCCTGGGAGAAGGACCTAGCAGCCCACTCTCAAAACAATTAGCCATTGAAAATCTTATGAACAGCAGAGAAGCACTGTCAAATATAGTGCCAGAAAATGAGCCCTCCAGGCTAGAAGGCATTCAGAAGATGACTCGGGAAGAGTTGTCTCCTCAAAGTAATTGTTGTTGTTGTTAGGTGCCCTCGAGTTGGTATCCCACTCATAGCGACCCTGTGTACAACAAGCAAAACACTATTGTCAGTGCTTCTCTGCTATTCATAGGGTTTCAATGGTGAATTGATTTTTGGGAGTGGGTTGCCGGGTCCTTCTCCCATACCTCAAAGTAGAGTCGACCTTAATGATGAGAATGGAGTAAAGCCCCTGGGACCTCCATTTGCTGATGTGGCAAACTCAAAATGAGTAGATACATAGTGACTATAACAATGGGCTCAAACATAAAAAGATCATGTGCATGATGTAGTGTTGGGTAGTGTTTCATTCTGTTGTACCTAGGGTCAGTATGATTCAGACTTGACTCAACAGCACCTAACAACAACACTATGTAGCCTAGGTTGGCCTTGAGCTCATGATCCTCCTGCCTCTGCCTCCTGATGCTGAGATTACAGATGTGTGCTACCACATTCGACCACCACCGATGCTCTTAACCCAGTGCTTCTGTAGTTAAGCCAGGCATTTATTGGGTGACTAAAGGTCTCTGAATCTAAGAAACTCCCCAGCTCCATTCAAGTAGTATTCTAACAAGCTCTTCAGTTGTCTGTCCCAAGTTCTCAGCTACCAAGAAGCAGCACAGTCAAAGGCGAACGGGTTTACTATCATTTGGGAGTGTTTATTTGAACACAGCATTCAAAGACAAACCTTTACAAGAAAATCCAGGAGAAAAATAAAAGAAATCCAGCATCATCCACTAACACTGTTTTTTGTGGCACTAAATCTTTATTAAATTCAGTGTGTTCTTTTGGAATCTGCACATGTTCTTATTGTTGTTTATTTAAGCCCGAAGCGGTCCTGTCTCCCTCAGCTCTCTTGCTCATCAGAGGCCGATGGATGCCAGTTACGGTTTAGTTGCTGGTAGGATGCTATTTGAAAGAACCACATCTGAGGCTGCTGGCACTGGTAAAGCATCTTTTTAGTTGGATAATGCAAGACAGCCCATTTGGGGAGGTGGAACGCATGTGGTGGCAGTTCAGAAGGAAGACAAAGAGGAAACAGACCACTGACTCTGGTGGGAACCAGGGTGGTATGTGGCATCCCTCACATAGAGACAAAGATCCCAGCAAATTACCACAATGCCAAGCAGAGGGCTGTGACAGACATAATGGAAATGCATCCCTCTTTTGTTCAACAATTAAGAGATAAATCACAGTATTTTCTTTTGCTGTTTTTCAGCTAAGACCTTGAAAAGATGTGTTTAGTTTCCCCTTAAAATTCTTTCTAAAAATTCCTCAGGTGAAGAGTGCAGAGGATGTATATTTCCATAGAGCTACAGCCACTCTCCCAACCTGTTAAATTTCCTTTCAGGACTTGTTTCCCATTGAGATCTTACTGACTAATTCCTCCAACTCCTGATAGGCCACTGGAACATCTCTGAGTTGCTCATGTACACTTTGGCCCTTAAAATACAATTTCTTCTCAGCAAGTCTATCTCCAGCACAAGGTAGTTCTATGTGGCTCCTTGGAACTTGCCAACTGTGCTTCAGACTGGTTGCTAGGGGGACAGACACTGTCTGTCCCTCACTCACTAATCATACACAGTGGCATAGCACCCCCAGGAAGGGAGTGCTTTATGGCATGGCTTTGTGCACATTCCCTTCCAGCTGTTTATAGTCATCTGGTAATGAAATAGGGAAGGAAGGTGAGAAGACCCGGATTTTTCTGTGCTGTAAAGAACCCAGACATTTCCTTTAGAACACCTTACAGATGCCAAAGCATTTTTCAGCTACTGAATAAAATATTGGACTCTTAAGACTGTCATAAGCTCCCCTTTTCTCTTCTCCCTGAGATTGCTCAGTTCTGAATTTCAGATCAGAGTGAAGAGATATTAGGAAGCTTCAGAGGGTACTTAGGCAAATACATTCAAGGTTCTGCTATAGGAAACAATATTCTTTGAAACATAAATAAAAAGCTCAAGAAAACTTTTCTGAATGAAAAGACATTAGCATCTTATGGTAATGAGAAATCATCTTTGAAAAAAAAGTTATGTCTTTGACAATAAAGCACAAAATATGTACTTTAGACTTATAATGTCTTTCTGGCAATCTATAAGAGGGGCAGTATGCATGAAGAGCCAAATTGATGCAGGATTCTTCTCAAGTGTTTGAAGTGGAAATATATAGTATATTGCTCAAAACGAAGTCTTGTGTTATAAAACTCCAGGGTGGTCTTCCTCAAAACAATCCCCAAAGGCTCAAGATGACTTTGGGACATAGTAAAACCTAAAAGAAAGGAAACCAAATAAAATCTGCAGGATCATTACATGGTACAAAGATAATTTAAGACTGGGAATTTGAGAGCTGTGACCTCTGGCTATGCCAGATTCCATCTTCTGTCTTGGAGACCCCGAGTCTTGGCCTATGTAACAATTGTCTCTGAGGCGCCTTGGTGAGAATTGTTCATTCATTTATGAATCCAACTTATTCAAGAAATATTTACTTGATTACCCTCTATTTTGCAGCTGCCCATTATTGGATCTACAAAGGGTAATAATCATTAGCTAAGATTTATTGAGTTGTTATCACTGTGCTAAGTGTTCTATATGTCCTTCCCACTTAATCCTCACAACTTCACCCTAAAAAGTAGGCATTATGTTAATATTATTACGATAACCTGCAGACGAAAAACCTGACATTTGGATTGTCGGACTTTCCAAAGGACACAAATCTATTAATGGATTTGTCAGGGATACAAATCCACATGACTTAAACTAAAGCCACATTTAAGCCACCACACAACACAAAAGAGAGAAGTCACTAGCCCTGAGGAATTTATACCATAGTGGAAGAAATGAAGCATGTAAATGTGAAGGAGTGCTAGGAGGGCCCTGTGCTACTGGAGAATAGAAGCTTAGAGTTTCACAAAACTGAGGAATACATAAGGATCAAATCATCAATGACTGAGGTAACCAACTGTAGGTAGCCAGAGAGAGAGGTAGAATTTGTGCTATGCCTTCATGAATAGGTAGAATATTATACCTGTATTCTTACCTCTGTGTATTCCCTCCATCTTCTTTCCTTCCTTTCTTCCTTCCTTCCTTTCTTTCTTTCTTTCTTTTTTTGCGGTACTGGGGGTTGAATCTAGGGCCTCGCACCTGCATGTTTTGCAAGGGCTGGACCACTGAGCTGCGCCCCCAACGCCCCCCCCCTTTTTTCTTCTTTTTGAGACAGGGTCTCACTAAGTTATGCAGAGTGCCTCTGGTCTCGAACTTGTGATCCTCCCGCCTCTGTCTCCTGAGCCACTGGGATTACAGGCATGTGCCACTGCACCCAGTCCTCCATCTTCTTTTGATGTTTCCTGCATCATTTAATATTTTCTGCAGAATCTTTCATGATTGCAACTCAAGGCATAAATTTTTTCTCCAATTCTTCAAGCTTGAGAAAAACTGAATGTGTTCTTTCCTTTTGGTTTTCTATCTCCAGCTGTTTACAAATGTCATTATAATATTTGATTTTTGTTTTCTCAAGCTGCCATTTGAAGTCTTCGGTTTAGTTATTTAACTTTATCATGTCTTCCTTTTGCTTTAGCTGCTTGACATTCAAGGGCAATTTTCAGAGTCTCTTTTGACATGTAATTTGATCTTTTTTTCCCCTCACGTTCTAATAAACTTTTGCTTTCCTCATGAATGATAGCTTTGATGTCATGCTACAACTCTTCTGGTCTTTGATTATTAGTGTCTAATACATCAAATCTGTTCTTGAGATGGTCTCTGAACTAAAATGGGATATACTCGAGGTCATACCTTGACTCTCATACACTTGTTCTAATTTTGTTCAGTTTCAGTTTGAACCTGCATATGAGCAGTTGATGGCCTGATCCACAGTGAGCACCTGGTCTGGTTCTGATTTCTGATGTTGAGATTTTCCATCATCTCTTTCCACAAATATTGTCAGTTTGATTCCTGTGTGTTCCATCAGATAAATTACATATGTATAGTTGCTATTTATGTTGGTGAAAATATAAATTTGCAATGAAGAAGTTGTTGCTCTGACAAAATACTATCATGCAATCTCCAGCATCATTTCTGTTGCCAAGGCCATATTTTCCAACTACTGAGCTTTCTTCTTTGTTTCCAACTTTTGCATTCCAGTCACCAATAATTATTACTGCATCTTGATTACATGTTCAATCAATATCAGACTATAGATGCTGGTTAAAAAAAATCTTCCCTTTCTTCATTTGTGGCCTTAGTGTTCATGCATAAATTTGAATAATAGTCATATTAACTGACCTTCCTGGTAGGCATATGGACATTATTCTATCACTGACAGCACTGTACTTCAGTATAGATCTTGAGATGTCTTTTTCAATAATGAATGCAACCTCATTTCTCTTTAAGTTGTCATTCTCAGTTTAGTAGAAAATATGATTAGCTGATTCAAAATGGCCAATAACGGTTGGTTTTAGCTCACTGATGCCTAGAATGTTGATGTTTATGTGCTCCATTTCCCTTTTAATGATTTCTAATTTTCCTATATTAATACCAATGTACATTCCACCTTCTAATTATTAACAGATGTGTACAGGTGATCTTTCTCATTTTGAGTTGTGCCACATCAGGAAACGAAGGTCCATGTGGCTTTACTCCATTCCTGTAACTAAAGTAGACTCTAATTTGAGGTGATAACTCTTCTCCAGTCATCTTCTGAGTGCCTTCCAACCTAAGGGGCTCATTTTCCAGTGCTATATCTGACAGTGTTTCTCTGCTATTGATAGAGTTTTCAATGACTAATTGTTTCAGAAGTGGGTTTCCATGACCTGGAAACATCAAAAGAAGATGATGGAAAAAATGCAAAGAGTTATTATACCAGAAACAATTGGTGGATGAGCAACCATTTCAAGAAGAGCCAATGGCAATGAAGGGAGAAATGGAAGATGCCTCCTTGAAGTAGTTGATGAAACACAAGCCTCCATGACTTGATGGAATACCAATTGAGATGGTTCAACAAATAGATGCAATACTGGAGGGGCTCAATTATTTATACCAAGAAATTTGGTAAACAGCTACCTGGTCAGCTGATTGGAAGAGATCCATATTTGTGCCCCTTCTCAAGAAATGGGATCCAACCAAATGTGGAAATTACCGAACAATATCACACAATATTTCACACATGTAAAATTTTGGTAGATAGCATTCAGAAGAGACTGCAACAGTATACTGACAGGAAACTGCTAGAAAATCAATCCAGATTCAGAAGAGGACATGGAACCAGGGACATCAATGCTGATGTCAGAAAGATACTAGCTGAAAGTAGAGAATACCAAGAAAATATCTATCTAAGTTTTCCTGACTATGCAAAGGCATTTGACTATGTAGATCACAACAAATTATGGATAACATTCTAAAGAATGGGTATACCAGAGCATTGATTTGTACTCATGAAGACTCTGTACATGGGCCAGGAGGCAGTTGTTTGAACAGAACATGGAAATTCTGCCAATAAAGTCAAGAAATGTTTGTGCCAGGGCTATATCCTTCCACAGTACCTCTTCAATCTCTATGCTGATCAAATAATCCAAGAACCTGTACTTTATGAAAAAAAACATGACATCAGGATTGGAGGAAGACTACTTAACAACCTGCATTGTGTAGATGACACAACTTTGCTTGCTGAAAGTGAAGAGGATTTGAAACATATACTGATGAAGATCAAAGAACACAGCCTTCAGTATGGATTGCAACTCAATATCAACAAAACAAAAACCCTTATAACCATTTCAGTAAGTAGCTTCATGATAAATGGAGAAAAAATTGAGGTTGTCCAAGATTTTGCTTTACTTGGTTTTACAATCAACACCTGTGGAAGCAGCATCCAAGAAATCAAAAGACTCATTGCATTGGGGAAGCTGTTGCAAAAGACCTCTTTAACATGTTGAAAAGTAAAGATGTCACATTGAAGACAAAGGTGTGCCTGCCTCATGCCATTATATTTCCAGACGTATCACATGCTTGTGAAAACTGGAAAGTAAATAAAGGAGATAGGAGAAGAATTGATGCTTTTAAATTATGATGCTAGATATGAATATTGAATATACCAGGGACTTCCAAGAAACAAACAAATCCATCCTAGAAGAAGTACAATGAGAGTGCCCCTTGGAAGCAGGGCTGGCTAGACTATTTTGAACGTATCAGGAGGGACTAATCCCTCAAGAATGACATAATATTTGGGAGAGTGGCAGGTCAACAAAAAAAGGAAGACCCTCAACTAGATGGATTGGCACAATGGCTACAACAATGAACTTAAACATGAAAAAGACATGTGCATGGCACACTGTTGGGTATTGTTTCATTCTGCTATACATTAGGTTGCTATGAGTTGGACCCAGTTCGACAGTACCTAGTAAAAACAACATACTTATCTCAAATCAAACCCGCATAAAGCAGAATGATCTATATTTGTCCTATACTTCTTCATGCCCAGGCATAGAGTCATTTTTTAGCTCATCACTACTTTTTACCAAGCCTTGGGCCAAAACATTTGAAAAAACTTCTAAATTCATCTCTTTCTCTGTTCCTGTTGCTGCCAGACTTATTCAAGGCGGTTCATGCTGCCATGGAATTTGTCCGCACTAGGACTCTGCCTTCTCTCCTTTGATATTTCTCAAAGCTAGGACAGGGTGATGTGGATTGGAGCCTTCCTTCTAATATACTGATGCATTTCAGGTCTAGAAGAGTGCCCCCATTCTCAATAAATATGTAGTACATGAGAAGTTCCAGGCATAGAGGATATGTCAATATGCTAGGATTTGTCACATAGGCTTTACCATGGTAAGTGACAGAAATAAAGCCAGCAGGCTCTCAACCTGGTGTTTGGGGCATGAGAGCTATTCAGGGAGGAAAAAGACCCATACACGTTACATCTTTGCATGGTACTGCCATCATGAAGAATCAAGGTGTAGACAATGAGGAAACAATGGTACAAGGGCCCATAGATGTGGAAGGAGAGACACAAATTATAACTGAAATAGTCATTTGGAAGAGAATTTACTACTCAGTTTAGATAGCCCATTCTAAGAGATTTGAGTTTCAGAAAGAACTTGAAAAATGATCAGGATATTAACAGAATGTGAAGGATATTTCGGAGTGAAATATCCAGCATTTCTCAAAACATTTACAGTAACTACCACTGGCTGTTCCTTGCTATAGCTGCAGAATTACTAACATCTACTTGTAAAACTGGTAGAGATTCATTTTCTGGGGCTTGGGGTTGCTTGTGAATATCATAAAATCTATTTTATGTCCATAGGTATTTCTCATTAGGAATTGTGGCTGTGATAATGGAAGTTTTGACTTTACTACTGAGAATTTTAGAAACTCTTCATCTTCAGTTATATAGAGTTAGATGGTCTTTGAACATCTGAGTTTTCTCAATTGCTGAATGTGTAAAGCTATGATGAATCTACTTTTATCCTTAACAGAAATATATGCAACACTTTTGCAACTTAGAAACTAGTGTTTCATGAACATTCTGTTTCTGTTGCAAATATATGTATATATACTATAGTATGATCACACATAGCATAAAATGCAGAGGGAGATTGGGCCTCAGTGCTGGTTGATCCAGTGATTCAGTGATGTCATATGGGAGCCAGGTTCCTTCCCTATTTCCACTTTGATATCCACAGCATGGGCATCATCACAAGGCTGACTTCCTTCAAGGTCATGGGTTGGCCATCAGTAGCAAGTGAGGCCAGTACTTCCCATTGCACTATGCAGGAAGTAGAGAAACTTGGTTCTCTTTCCCAAAAGTTTCAAGTGAAGCTCACCTGTTGTCCCAGTGGCCAAAAGTGGCTTGGATTTTTCTGTCTCCAAACTAACCACTGGCAAGGGGCAAAAAGCTTCATGCATAGGTATGCAGTCTTTTTGAGACAGAATCAACAATCAAGCAGGAGATGCTAGTCACTGAGTTCAGTTCTTATGGCTCCTACTTCAGGGGATTATGATTCTGGTTGCATATTTAAATCAATGAAAAGCTACTTGAAAAATGCGGGTTCCTGGTTTCCACTCTAGACTTCTTGAATAGGCATCTCCAAAGATGGAGCCGAGATAGCCCTATTTTTTAAAGCTGCTCAAATTTACCCAGACAACCAGCCTGGCACTTAACAAGGAGCCATAGCTGTAGCTTCAGAGTGATTCTTCTATTACTTAGACTCTGCCACTTTCTGGGCTTTGAGAACAAAGCAGGGTCATGAGTATTTTATTACTGTATCTCTCTTGTCTGCAGAGCTGTCTCTTGTGGCTTGGAGATATATGGGAAATTATTCTAGGTTGACCGTGCATTTACTGCAATTTTAAAATCATATCATAATCACATCCTATCTGTCTCCTACCCTTCCCTTGTCTGGAGCCCCAAACTCTTTTCACTAAGTTGTCTACTATCTTAATGCACAAGGAGCACTTTTATATTCTGTTCTATTCTTTAGTCATTTAAAACCAAAGTCAACTATCTTTTCATTTATTCCAACTCCATGTTCTTGATCCCATTGGTTGTCATGGCCTACTCTTTGTCTTTAAATTTATATATTTTCTTCACCTGAGCTATTTATTTTGTACACCATATTTACTGGAGATATAGACTGGGGAGAATAGGGTATGGGGTGGTGAAAATCTGGTAGGTAAAGATGGAAAGTAGAATCACCAACATGACTCTGGTAGTCTTAGAACTTTTATTACCTGCTAGTGAGAGAAATGCAAATAATGCATTGAGGACTAGAAGGTTCAGCCCTTCCAACAGGTCTCCTGGCTGGAGAGTCAGAGCCTAGGGTGGTTTCCTAGGGCTGTGGAGAAGCTGACTGGAAGGACTGCAAGGCCTTGCTGTGATTGGCATCCCTAGGGAATGGAGCCTGAACTGAACGGTGTGACAGTTCATGAAACAATGGCAACAGGGAAGGCTGAGGAGTGGGGACCTGCCATTGTGAAGGAAAGCCTGTGAATAATAGAAGGTAGAGATCTAGGTAGCAGTCAAGAAGCCAATGGCACCTTTAAGAAACTGAAGTCCCAGTTCCCTGGGGTATGAGATGGAATACGTTATGACTTGTGTACATATTGTGTAATGAGGGGATATGGTGGTGGGAAGGGCCAGAAACTAAGAGAAACAAGGGAAGGGACCAAGAGAAGAGAGTGGACATCTTACAGAGAAGCCTGGGGGACATAGGAGGAGGAGGCCAGAAGAAACCAAGGACTCCAGGAATCTACAGCTTTTCAGTTACTCCAGTTGGCACCTGGTGTCCATCAAGAAGATGTTCCATTAGCCCTTGCTCACTTACCTGGCTACTAATTGCCAATTAAGAATTCCTCAATCAAGTCTGTCTGTTGTATTTTTTTTATGTTATGAGAGAATTGTAGATGAGTCTATTGGGTATAAAAACTATAGGACATTTGTCTTTTCCATGTGTTTAATTATCTATTATCTCTTTATGAAAACTCCTCAGTACCATTTCACAACAGACATGATTTTGCTTCTTTCTCTCTCTTCAGGAATTATTTTTTCACTCCTTTTAATTTAACATAAAGCTAATTACAATGTACAACATATTTTTGTTATCAAAAGAACATTAATAAAAAGTGATGGTATTTTCCTAATAATGGAGGATGATTATCACATGCTAGGTAAAAATTTATATACAAATAAAATACCTTTAAAAATGTAGTTGTGAACTCCTGCCTCCAAATTCATGGGATTAAAGTGTTAAGATTATTTCTAGTTTCAGCACATCAGTGGTCCCAAGATCAAATAAAGTGTATTTGAAACCTGAGCAATGAAACATTTTAAATGAAAATGTTTCTCTTTTCCATATTAAGAAATTGCTTAATTTATTCAAATGGACAGGGAATTCCTGTACTCACTACAATGCTGCTAATTTGTTAAAGATGTTTCTTTTTATGATGAGGAATCATCAGATCCAAGAAAGTCAAAACTAACCTAGGGTTTATTACAAAAATAAGCATTGCCCAATGATTTCCCCACTTCCTCTCCTTTTGATTTCTTTATAAGTGAAATCCTTTGGGGAGGAACATTGCAATGATGCTCTCTTATTTCTTGATAATATAGAACCAAACCGCAGAATTAAGGCATTTTTCAATCCATGATAATCCATGATAATTTCCTCTTGATATCTTTAAACTTCAGAAGAACTCAGTGGATCTTTTGCATTCATTTAATAAGGGATGAAGAAGTCTTAACAGATTATATAATTTACTAGCACAACTTAATTTTTTTAATTATGGAAAAGTTTAGTCATTTTCACTCAAGAAGAAAAACACATTCAACATAGCTTTATACACATTTGGCAATTCTGAACATAGTTGTTCAAATACCACGTGAGTCCATACAGCTGAGGATGAAACATCTCTGGGAGACTGAGCAGACAAGTCAAGATTGTTATTATCACAGACACAATTTCTGAAGGGAAGTACTTGTGGACATAAAGTGAATTTCATAACATTCAGCAACCCTCTTGTCCCCCATCCTGCTGGTCAACTTCTAACAGTCTTACAAGTAGATGTTAGGAATCCAGCATTGACAGCAAGGAACTATCGATGGTGAATCATCATATTAAATGTTTTGCCTATCCATATATTCATTGACTTGAAAATAGATGCTTTAATTAAATGACTAAATCAGATAACTAACCGGTTGTTAGTCCAATTAATGGATGGTTTAATCTCTATTGAGTCAGTTATATTTAAGATCTAAAAACATCAGATAAAGTCATTCTGCTTGGGGCTCTATGTGAACAACAGGCCATGAACAAAGGCAATAACACAACCACTATCACGAATACAAGCACCAGTATATCACACCTCCTTTTTTGATTCTGTGCCAACAGGAAGCTTTAGGTTAAATGATATACCTTAAGTATCAGCATTTGCTTCAGTTCCCTGCAGAAATTCTGTAGTATTGATGTAGAATTATACCCAGTTTTTTCTAGGACTATATTGTTGTGCCTGCAGCCGTAGCCCTGTGGCATCCGATCCTGTCAGATCTCGGAAGCTAAGCAGGGTCAGGCCTGGTTAGTACCTGGATGGGAGACTGCCCGGGAACACCAGATACGGTAGGCTTGGGAGAAGGACCTGGCAACCCCCTCCCAACAATCAATCTGCCATTGAAAACCCTATGAACAGCAGAGAAGCACTGACAATAGTGTTTCACCTGCTGTATACAGGGTTGCTATGAGTCGGATACCGACTCGACAGCACCTAACAACAACAACATATTGTTGTAGGTGCACTCAAGTTGAGTCCAACTCATAGTGACCTTATGTACGACAGAATGAAACATTCTCCAACACTTTGCCATGCTCGACACTATGGGTTTTCAATAGCTGATTTTTGGGGGATCATTTCAGGAATGGGCTGCCAGGTCCTTCTCCCATTTTTATGGTGCTGGGCATTGAACCCAGGGCCTCAGAGAGTGCAGAGAAGCAATCTACCAACTGAGCCCTCTAGGACTACAATATGTCCATATTGTGGGGAAATACTTAACAGCTATGGCTATGTCCAGGGCTGGAGTTTAGCTCAGTAGGTAGAGTGCTGCTCTGTGGTCTCTGAGGCCCTGGGTTCAATTCCTCAGTATGGCAAAAATGGGAGAAGGACCTAGCAGCCCACTCCCAAAAGAATCATCCACTAAAAACCCTATGAGTCAGAGACTACTAGACAGCACCTAAAAAAAACATGGCTATAGTTCTCTTTACATGGGCATGATGACTTTCCCTTTTCATGTGCCTTCTTTCAAACACTCTAACTCTCTTCTGATTACATTTCCATGAAATAATCATCACAGACTCAATGCATATGACAAATGTTGTCCCACAGCATGCTGGCAATTAAGAGCAACAAAAGATGTTAGAGAAAAAAAAAATAATAATAATAATAAAGCTGAAATTTAGTTCTGTGAGGTTATTAAGGACACACTTCATGCCCAGGACTATGATGGATGCTGAGAAAATAAAGATAGATGAGGTAGATCTCTTATCTCAAAGAGTTTACCAAGTGAAGTGAAGATTCTTACACAATAGCATGAGAAACACTAAAATAATTCTAAGGTCATAGTTTTATGAGAAGACAATGAGATACACTATTCCACCCTACTTATCACTTTTGTAAGGAGCATTTGCATAAGTTTTCTGAGTGTGGGGACCTCTAGAGCCTCAGGATGGAAAGGAAGTTCAAGTCCAGCAGTTCCTACAAACCTATTTCATAGATGCAAAGAATTGTTTTGTGTGTTTTTTTTTAAAGTAAGGGACATATATCAGGCAGACTATTTTTATTTTGTCAAGAGTCAATGTTAAAATAAATAATCAAAAAATCAGCTAGGATATATTATCACCATTTACTTTTGTTACCTATTGCACCATAACTATTAATGGTTCACAATGGTAGCAACTTATTATTTCCCTAATTTTGTGAGTTGTCTAAGAATGAATGCTTCATGTGGTGCCAGCTGGATGGCTGGAAGGTCAAACGTATCCTCATGTGTCAGCTCAGCAGGTGGGACTTTCAGCTAAGTTCACTGCTTTTCCTCCACATGGAGGTCTCTACAAAGCCACTTTGGCTGCTTCACTAGATGGCATGTGGGTTCCAAAAAGAAGATGAGAGTAGAAGCTGCTGGCCTCTGAACTCCCAGCCTCAGAAGTTATTCACCTTCACTTATGCTGTATTCTGTTACTGAATCCAGGGCATGGGGCCAGCTCGGATCCACGAGGAAGGAAATAGATACTGCATTTTGATAGAGGAATGACAAAGTAGAATGCAAAAGATGATGTGGTACGGGTAATATTTTTGTGACTGTGTTTGGAAACACTGTCTGTCACTCCTCATTTTATAAAAAGACATTTTAACACTCATATATTTAAAAGGGCATAATCTAACACTAAAGAATGATCTTTTAAATTGGACAAATTTAGCTTACTGAAAAACTCATTCATGTTGCCTGGATATACATTTTTTTTCTAGTCACTCAATATCAGAAATAATTTTATCAAGGAGGAGTGATTCAAAGACCAGCCAAGGTACGGAGACAACAACTTTCATATATTTATTGAATCACAAGAAATATATTTTCACATTCTGGTGAATATATACACACCCATAAAACAAAATCAAATTTTCACAAATGTTTCTATTCATACAATTTCTCTTCTGCTTTTTCTATTTCATTTAAATAATATTGTTAATGTCCTACTAATTACATAACCTAATAATTGGGACCCCCACTTATCTGTCAGTTTGTCCTACTATGGGGCTTCCATATTGCTGTGATGCTGAAAGCTATGTCACCAGTATTTAGAGACCAGCAGGTCCATTCATCGTGGACAGTTTTAAACTGAGTTTCTAGACCAAGACAGACTAGGGAGAAGGGACCAGGCAGACCACTCCCAAAACAATTAGCTATTGAAAACCCTATGAATAGCAGAGAAACATTATCAAGTGTTGGAAAATGAGCCCTCCAGGTTGGAAGGTATTCAAGAAACAACTGGGGAAGATTTACCTCCTCAAGGTAGAGTCAACCTTAATGATGGGAATGGAGTAAAGCCTCTGGGACCCCTTTTGCTGATGTGTCACAACTCAAAATGAGAAGAAACACAGTGACTACAACAATGGGCTCAAACATAAAATGGTAGTGTGCTTGGCATTGTGTTGTATAGTGTTTTGTGCTGTTGTGCTTAGAATCATTGTGAATTGGACTCTAGTCAATGGCACTTAACAGCAACAATAATTGGGAAATACCTATGATTTGTAAAAAACATATGCTTTCTAAACCATTCCTCTCATATTCTTTCTCTTTTGGACACCTTGAGCAATGTACACAGGACCGTCTACAAAGGCAGTTCTCATTACCTTGAGCAGTTCTTTTTTTTAACTTTCTTTATTAGTAATTTTTAATGTACAACTTAATGGGTCCCATTATTACCTTTCTTATACAGGTATTTCATTTTACATTGCTCACATTAACTTTACCTTTACCCCCTCATGACTCTCTTCCCCTATCCCTTTCCTCCCCAATGGTCTCCTTTCTACTTGCATGTTTTTTTGTGAGTATATCTATCTATATATGTACACCCTGATTTTATCATAAGGGCAACATACATGATCCTTTTTTTCTTTCCGTTACCCTTTCTTCTTGCCCTTCCCCCTTTAGTCCATTATCTTTATTTAAATCCTGTCGAGTAGTTCTTCTTGTTACAAAATAATTCTTTTTATTTAGGTAAAAGTCATTTCCCTATGGCTTTCACACATTCTCCTTTGGATACAAACCTCATTCTTTTCTACTGGAAACATTTTCTAGTTTTGGTGGACAATGCTCTCTACTTTTAGGCTAGCCTGTCCTTGAGCTATTCACTCTGAGTTCCTTCTTCAGCCCTTCAGAGAACAGCACCTAAGATTCATAGGGAAGTGGATAATGAGTGGGTCCTGAGGTCAGTCTGCCTGGTTTTGAATCTTGGTGTCATTTCTTATTAGTTGTGTGATTTTGTGTAAGTTACTCAATTTTCTAGATCTTTGATCTTCAGTCTTCTCATATGTGAGTTGGGGAGTAAATTATAATATCTATGTTGTAAGTGACACGTAGGTTAAATGAGAGAATGTAGGTAAAATGCTTAGTATGACACTTGCATGTATTCAATTTTCGAGGCTGGGGATGTTGCTTCTATTTTTGAACAAACCATTACCTATTAGATCAATTAAGAATAAGGTAAAAATAGCTAGGCATGGTGGCACATGCCTGTAATCTGAGTGCCTGGGAGGCAGAGACGAGTATCGCTGCAAGCTTAGTTGAAATACGAAGTTACAGGTCAACCTGTGCTGCACAGCAAGACTTCTGAAAAAAACAAAAGCAATTTTTTTACCTTCACTTTCACTTATTTCTTCTTCAATGTTGCTCTTTTTATATGAGATCCAAGTTTCTGATTTATGTCAACTATTTCACTCTGAAGAACTTTTTTAACATTTTTTTGTAAGGCAGGTCTACTGGCAAGAAATTCAGTGATAGTTTATTTGAGACTTTTTCTCCTCCTCCTTTCTCCTCCTCTTCCTCCTCTACTTCTTCCACCTTTTCTCCTCCTCCTCCTTCTCTTCCTCGTTCTTCTTCTTGAGATAGGGTCACACTATGTAGCCCAGGCTGGCCTGGAAGGTGCAATCCTTCTTCCCTTGCTGTTTTTTTGTTGTTGTTAGGTGCCATTGAGTAGGGTCTGACTCACAGCAGCCCTCACAGGGTTTTCAATGGCTGATTGTTTTGAGGTTGCTTCAGGAGTAGATTGCCACATCCTTTTCCTGTTCTTGTGGTGCTGAGGATCAAACCCAAGTCCTCAGAGAGTGCAGCACAGCATGCTATCAACTGAGCTATGAGCCTGCCTCCTTCTTCCCTAGTCTCCTGAGTATTGGGATTACAGGAGTGTTCCACCATGCCCAGCTCACCTTCATTTTTGAAAGATAATTCTATTGGATATAAAATAGTTTGGAGGGTTTCCCACTTCCCAACACTTCAGACATTTCACTCTACTCTCTTCTGCTTTCATGGTTTCTTGTGAAAAATTATATCCATGTCTTATCTTTGCTTTTCTGTACAAAAGGGATTTCTTTCCTCTGACTTCTTTTAAGATTTTTTCCTTTATCACTGATTTTCTGCTGTTTGAATGCATGGATAAATTTATGAGATTTTTTGCGTTTATCCTGTTTGGTGTTTTCTAAACATCCTGGATCTGTGGTTTGGTATCTGACATCATTTGGGGAAAAATTCTCAGTTACTGCTTCAAATGCTGCTTTTATTCCTTTATCCTTTTCTTCTCTTTATGGCACTTTCTTAGTTCTTGGCACTATATTATGATCCAGGACATCTTGTGTATTTCCTAAACAAGACTTAGGATCAATCATTTCTCCACAGATGCCTAATTCCTTTATTCAATAATTGGTATTAGAAAACCAAGATCTGGGTGACGATTGTTCCTTGATAGTGGGATATGACTGCTTCTAGGCCCTATCAGGAGACAAATCTGGGAAATGCATGCATGTCTACAAACTTGTATATACCACACATATCTATAATTATTTCTACATCAATCCATCACTACCTATCCTAACCTAAACAGAAGTTCACAATTGTGTCTTCAACTCTAATCCACCTCCACATAGTTCATTATAGCATTGAAAGTGGTACTTTATTCAAAAGCTTAAAATGTGACAGCTGAGTGAGATTAACAAGAGAAAAACTAAAGACAAGTGAGAGGCCTCCCTAGCTCAGGTGAGAGATGTTGGGGCATTACTTTGAACAATCCCTAGAGATGGAATGGAGGGAGCTGATTCACAAGTGGGATCACTTACTAACTGCATCTAACATGGCATGGCAGACATGAACTAAATGCCCACTGTATGCAGTGGGACAAAACAAAAAACTAGGATACATCTAAAACCTTACCTTTTCTCCCATTGATTTATTATAGGCTGTCAAATATTTGTTTCTATTATGTGCTAGGCATAGGACTCTGCTCTGGGAATATAATGGTGAACAAAAAGACATGTTCCATGTCCTTGGGGCACTAGACCATAAATGGAGGCGGAGAGAGAAAATAAACAAATAAATACACATATAAGTATATGGTTGCAAACCATGATGTGGGATATGAAGGAAGAAAATATGAGCCAGATTAAAGGGGGAGCCTAATGTGGACTTGCAATGCAGTTTCATGTTTTTTATTTCCCCTGAGAACAAGGGGATAGGCTTCAATTTTAACAGAAAGACTTACATTTACATGTGGGCATTTCTAACTATAAAGGAAGTTAAATGTTGGAGTGCTGTACCAAAGAGAAGTAGAATACATTTTACTCTGCCTTTTAGAGGACGGCTAATTGGAAGAGATGAGTTCCTTCATTAATCCTTTTACTACAAATCATTTTCAGTTCTGCATTTCCAGGACAGGGGACAGGCCCAGATGCCACTCTGGAGCCTGGATTCTTCATGTGGTTTTTCTCAAGAAAACTGAAAAACAAGTTATTTACCCCTAACGTTTACAGGAATCTCAACTGAGTTACATAAAAGGAAAGACTTATTTGCATCCCGTATAATAGGAATAGAAATGGCAGTTCTATCTGCTGACAGGAAAACTTTGCCTAATGTCACTTATTACAAACAAAATATCTTTTGTAAACTCCCAACACATTTATTAAACACATACACACACACATCTGTGTTTTGAGTAAGCCTGGGAAGTGGTTTGATAATTACAGTCCAGATTGAACATAGTTTTGCCCACATATTCAGCTCTAGTTTTCAGATTCCCACTGCTTGTGATGGTACCCCTGTGGACCATCTTTACCACAACTTTGCCTTCTTGATACTTGTCTTTCAAACCTAGCAATTATCAGCCAGATCGTCACTACCACCATGGTGTTCAGAACCGCCTGACCTTAAAGACTTGCCAGGACCCAGCATTAAACAACCCTGATGAGCTGCTGAGAGCTGTATCTCCTACAATCAGATTGCACAAGCCACATTCCAAAGAATGCCCTTTCCAAACTGTATGCAACACGTACTTATTTATGATTTATGTGATGTACCTTGTCCTGAATATTTCCTCTCTTCTTCTTCTCCGTTTTGTATCACACTTACAATGCTTTACCCATTCTGTCCTTCCAAAGCACCTTCTCTCTGCTCCTAAGCATCATATTTATCTTTTCAGTGATGACATTTGGGACATCATTCACTTTCTCCATTGCCTGTGCTGTATGTCAATTCTAAGCGATATTGCCCTTCTTGATTTAGCTCAGAGGCAGTTTGATGTAGGAATTAAAAGGGGCTTTGGGGACAGACTTTTTTAGTTAGAAACCTGACTTGTACCAGGCATGGTGGTGCACTCCTGGAATCCCAGCGACTTGGGAGACACGTCAAGTTCAAGGCCAGAGGAAGCCTGCGTCACTTAGCGAGACCCTGTCTCAAAATTAAAAAAAAAAAGAAAAAAAGAAGAAGAAGAAAAGTCCTGACTTGCATCTATGAACTATGAAACCTTAAGCAAGATTTACTATTGAGCCTCAGTATTCCCATCTATATAATGGCAACAAAAGTACCTACTTCTAGGTAATTGTGAAATTCATTAAGTTAACATATATAACATGCTTAAAACAATGTCTGGCATACAATAATCCCTACGTAGATGTTACCTTCCCTCATTATCATAACCATGTACTTCCCAGAAGTAATGTGATAAAAAAGCCTGTTGTTCCAAACTTCCTGGACTTGAATCCTATCATCAACACCTTGCTATGTGACATTGGGTAATTTAATATGCCTGACCTTCTGTTTCTTTCCTATGAAAATATAGGTGCTAACAGTCCCCTTCTTATGGATTATTTATGAAATTCCAGACGCAATTAGTTAAGACAGGGTCTTAATGGAGTAGTGTGTGCCTTTAATGCAGTATTACTAGTATCCTGATAAGAAGAGGGACATTTGAGAAAGGACATACAGATACATGGAGGGAGAACAATATCTGATGTGGAGACTGACAGCTACAATTGTAACTAAGGAGCATCAAATATTGGCAGCAAACCACCAGAAGTCAGGAAGGGGCAAGGCAGGATTCTTGCCTACAGATAGCTGAGGGAGTGTGGCCCTGTTAACCACTTGGCTTTAGAGGCTTTAGTGGCTTAACCACTTCCACCCTCTACAATTGTGAGACGTTTCTCTTGTTTTAAGCCACCCAGTTTTTGGTACTTTGTTATGGCAGCCCTAGGAATCTTATGCCTGCTGCCATACCATTGTGGCATCCAATCCCATCAGATCTCTGAAGCTAAGCAGGGTCAGGCCTGATTAGTACTTGAATGGGAGACTGCCTGGGAACACCAGGTACTGTAGGCTTGGGAGAAGGACCGAGCAACCCACTCCCCCCTTCCAAAAAAAAAAAAAATCAGCCATTGAAAACTCTATGAATAGCAGAAAAGCATGACAATAGTGTTTCTTCGTCTGTTGTATATAGGGTCGCTAAGAGTCGGACACCAACTCAATGGCACCTAACAACAGCAACCACGAGGAATCTTATACAACACCACTGCAACTGAAATGGGAATAATGGTCTTTCAATAAATGGTGCTGGGCAAACTTAATATCCTTATTTTATTTTATTTTATTTTTGTGGTACTTGGGAGTTGAACTTAGAGCCTCATATATACTTATATGCTTTTTGCAAGCACTCAACCACTGAGCTATACCCTCAATCCATTGTTTACTTTGTATTTTGAGACAGGGTCTCACTAAGTTACACAGGCTACCTCTGGCCTCAAACTTGTGATCCTTCTGCCTCCACCTCCCGAGTTGCTGGAATTAAAGGTGTGTGTGTGTGTGCCATGGCACCTGGCCCAATATCCATATTTTAAAACAATATATCTTAGTATTATACCAAAGAAGATAAAATTTTTACTAAGAAACAGTCAATGTATGTCTTGATGTCTTATGAATGAAAATATTCAAATAGTCAATAAACACATGAGAAAGTACTTCAGGTCATTAATTGCTAGAAAAGTAAAAACTAAACCAAAATGGGATTCTATTATATATGCTCCAGATTGGCTAAAATTAAAAATAAATCTTTAAGTACCAAGTGTGAATGAGGATTAGAGCAATTGTGACTCCTATACTGTGCATGGAATTGTAACTGGTACCACCAGTTGGAAAACGACTAGGTAATATTTACTAAAATAGAATATATACATACCTGTCAATCTAGAAACTCTACTCCTAAATATGTACTCAACAGAAATGCAAGCTATATGTGCCAAAAATATTTAAGAATGTTCATAGAAATGCTACTTCAAATGGTAAAAAGGGGCTGGGATTTAGCTCAGTTGATAGAGCGCTGCGCTGCAGTCTCTGAGGTCCTGAGTTCAATTCCCAGCACCGCAAAAATGGGAGAAGGACCTGGCAATCCACTCCCAAGGCAATCCCGAAAGAGTCTGCCATTGAAAACCCTATGAGGGTCACTATGAGTCGGATACCGACTTGACGGCACCTAACAACAACAACAACAATGGTAAAAAATAAAAATAAAAACAAAAATAGGAAAGGAAAACTAATTGTCCATATAGTAAAGTGGATATAACCATTTTAGAAGACTACTTACTGCAGTGCTTATTTGTTGGAACAAAGAACAACAAAATACATACAAATATTTATGAGTTGCTAGCTTTTCCTATGTATTTATCAGTGCACAGGATAAGGCCAATTAAACAGAACTCTTGTGTTAAATGGAAAGCTCTGTACTCCTGTTTTGTTTTGGTTGTTCAGATGGAGTGATTGTGACTTTTAACTGACCACTGGTCTTCTCCCAAAAGAAATTAAATTAAATTATATAGAGAAAATGCTACCGTCACATAAAGAAAGAGCAGAATACTTTCTTTTAATGGGTTTGAAGAGACTCTGCCCAGTCACAAATGTTCTTAGTTATCCCACCACCCACTTGAAAAGCAACTGTTGTCTGGCCTATTGCAGGAAGCCTCATTTTATTGGAATGCAAGCATTACTGCAAAATAGGAAAGAAGAAAAAGAAAATGAGAAAATGGCCATCAACAACTGCTTTTAATGGAAATGGTATGATGGCCCCTCACTCTCTTCTTCATGGTTTTAAGTCAAGGATCCCCAGAGAGCAAATCTGAGGCCGCAATGAAAAGACTTCATTTGAGAAAGCCTGGTCTGCAAGTTCCCTCCGCTTTGATGCCCCAGTGAGTGGGAATGTTTCCATTGTGTGTGGGTTTTGATATGTAGCTTTGAAAAGAATACTAAATCCTTCCACAAAAAAAAAAAAAGGTTGAATATTGTGCTCTTTGCTGAGTAAAGAGGCTTGTTTTCTTTGAATAAAACTGAAAACCCCACTCCAAAGTCCCACTTTTTCATAATTGGCCATTTCCTCAGGAGGCATTTAAATGTATTCATCCTCTTATTTATGTGTTTTCCATGGAAAGCACAACCACTCTACTCCTGAATGAGAACAGAAACATCAGACTGGAAGGGGAAAAACATACAAATGCAGGTAAAAAATTTTTTGAGGCTGAGGGAAGAAACGAGGCAGGTATGCATCATTTCACTAGACTACAGACAATGATATACTACAGATGTTCAAGCCTGGAATCTACAAAGCTCACTCCAAGCTCAATTCTCTCACTCAGCACAAAACAACTCCAGTGAAAATTACTATATCATGCTATCACACAGAAACCTAGTTAGGTGGACTTTCAAATACTGGAATGATTTGGTGCTCAGCATTGCTAGGAAAATAATAAGATCAAATAAGAGCTAGAGTTTGTTTAAATAGCATGCTGTATGCCACATCTCAGAAAAGAACACTGTGATTTTGCACGTTTCAAAGTTGGCTGAAAATCAGAATTACCTATAAGGCTGTTTCAAACATAGATTTCTAATGACTCATCTAAATATAATAATTCAGAATACCTAGGAGTGAAGAGTGAGCAACTGGGTTTGGAAAGGGCCATTCAGGTGAAGAATTCAGTTTTCTAGTAAGGAATACAAACATTTGCACTATGCTTATAGTTACACATGTAAAGCAAACAGAGACATCCAGGTTATAGCGGTAAATCTGGGTTCATAAACTTTCCACCTGACAGTTTCACTAACTGAGGTGAAGTAAGAAGTTTTCAACTGTGCGAATAATTGCACGAATCCGTTCATTCACTTTACGTATGAGGGTCACTATGAGTTGGACCGGACTCCACACCACGTACCAGCAACAACAGTGTATATATTGGTCCACAGAAAACAGGGCACTGTTCATTTCATAACTTTTACTGATAATTTCCTTCACACTGAATGACATTTTCTTATGTCCTTAAAAGCTCTCTGTTTTCTAGGATATATGTTAAGATTTGAACTGTTTATTGAAGGGAACAATTAAACCTTCTCTAATTATACTTCCCATCCAGTTGTCATCTCTGAGTCTCCCATTTTCCAAATGAAAGCAATCTGTCCCTCTCAATTTTCTTCATATGCCAGACAATTGGAAACAGGAGCTATTTTAACTGTCCCAGGAACATTTACTTTTCTGTCTATAGACTTGAATCCTCTTTCCTTACAGTGATCATGGTATGGAGAAGGGAAGATTTCTTCTTCACCCATTACTAGGTCCCTGTAACAACAGATGGATTAACAAAAAAAAAGCACACAGATATATTTGGTATAAATCTTATATGACATAGAGGCCTTTTAGTGAATTGGAGGCCCAAAGAAACAGAAGATCTGGGTATTTTTATGCTAAATTTTCTGAAGAAGAGGATAGTCACAGAGACATATGGTTGGACTAAGGAGATTTGATCTAATGATAATAACTGGGGCAACTTAGCAAAGCCTGTTTGTTCAGATTCTTCTCTATGTCTCTGTGTCTTCAGAGATAAGGATATTGCTTTCCTTCAGGTGTAGGAAGTACACCTCTTAAATGAGGGTCTTAGGGCCAGCTTCAAGGGAGAAGGACAGCAGAAGGTGAGAGTGTTCTTGCTAAGTTTTATGAACTGCTTCAGAGGAGAAGGGCAAAGGAAGGACCTTCCAGCTTCTGCTGGTTCCTTAAATGTCAAGTTGCCATGTTTTGAAGTCACGTATTTTAAAGCAGCATGTCCTAAGCCCATGAGCAGTTGGCTACATCCAGGTTTGTGTTTGATGGGCTAAACTGGAGGAGATTCCTTCTTTTCTTTTCTCTCTCATGGAGGTGGTGAGTCACAAATTCTCTAGGAAACTTGCTCAGAAAGTCTTCCTTATCACTCATCAAGAAGGTCTTCTGTCTATCTGAACTAGAACTTGATTGCATTAAGGAAAACCCTTCTCTGGTTCTACCCCAAAACTCTCATTGTTAACAAATGCACTCAAAACATTTAAACATATTTAAAGAGTGTCGCATATGTTGATAAAGAAATTCCCTAAAATCCACTTTTATTCATCTCCAGATTTCTTTACATAAGTAGGCTGCATTTCTCAATCAATCTGAGCAAAGTTGTGTTCTGAATCACTGTTAATCCAAACCTGGGGCAATTGCACACATCCAGCACTAATGAAGAAGACACTTCCACACTAATCACTCATTGCAAATCCCAAATCAATTGCTCTTGAATTCAGCTGCTGCATCAACCCCAAGGCTGCTAGCTACTATAGTAAAGGTACTCAACTAAGAAAAATGGACAAAAGATGTAGGAAACAGTATTTATTCTTTGCAAAGCAGTTTAATTAGGGTTTCTGTGCCTGTTGTGATGGAAAAATTCCAAAGACTTGGGACTTTCTCCAATGCATTTGGATTTCTATTTGGCACCTTCTTACTGAGTGACCACAGAAGTAACTTTATCTCCCCAAATCTCATTTTTCTCATTTGTCAAACAGAAACAATCACTCAACTGATTCTCAGTGTTATTGTGAGGACACAGTTAGAAGATGAATGTGAACATACCTTACAAACTGTGAGCTGTCATGAAAATATATGAAATTGGGATTGCCCACCTGTTTGGTCTCTTAACTATGCTATTTTATATTTACTGCTAATGAAAAAAACTATTGTAGGATATATATAGTTTTCAAGATGCCCCTAGCAAAAGTTTCATGGATAAATCATGCATTTAATGATAGGATGGGGCCTGGAGTTGTAAAAGATAAAAGTCTTAGTTTTACAGTATATGCTCATTATGAATATTCCATTTATCAATTGTAACATGCAACAAATATTCTTAAAGATTTTCTATGTACCAGACACACTGTCCTTGTTCATTAGAAGTCTCTCTTTCTCCCCCCTTTCTCTCTCTCTCTCCCTCTCTCTCTCTCTCTCTCTCTCACACACACACACACACACACACACAAAACAAACAAACACACAAACATGATACATAGTGATAAATGCCATAAGGAAAATAGTATCTAATGCTATTTCATACAGATCAATTATGGAAGTCCTCTCTGATATTGTGATATTTTAACAGATTCCTGAAGAAAAGACAGTGAGACACAAGGCTTCCAGGTAGAAGAGTGTTTAAAGGAGAAGAAACAAGTACATATGTCTGACTCCACATATGTTTGGAGTGTGTAGGGAATAACAAGAATGCCTGGGGCCACAGAACACTGAGCAAGGAGGACACTAACAGGTAGCGTGGTCAGAAAAGCAACTGTGGCCAATTGGGGTAGGGCCACATATGAGTTTCTAAGAACTCTGGTTTTTACTCTGATGAGATGAGAAGTCACTGAGGATTTTGAACAAAGGAGTGGTGGGGTCTGACCCAAGATGTTGAGAATACAGACTGGTTGCTGAGCGGAGAATGTTGGAAGCTGGAAGGTTAGTTAGGAGCCAGGGTAGTAATCTAGGCAGGGGACAATGGTGACTTAGAATGGGTGGTGGTGGAGGAGGTGATGAAAAAATGTCAGGCTCTGGATGTATTTTGATTTGGCACAATTTACTGACAGTTAATAACAGCATGAGAGAAAGGGAGGAGGCAGGGATAGTACCATGATTTTTGCCTAAAAATTGAAAGTTTAAATCTGCAGTTTACTAGGAGAGGAAGACTTTATTGAGTAGGTCTATAAGTTAGAGGGAGATAAAAGACTCCCATTTTAGACAAGTGAGGTGTGGGTTGTCTATGCATATCCACACCATGGACAGTATGCCCAGAGTTCAGAAGAGAGGTCTGGGTTAGATAAAGCATGTAGATGCTTTCAAAACCATGGGATCAGATGGGATCACCTCCAAAGTGAAGGAACTGAAAAGAAGATGTCTACACGTTTTTCTGTTTCTATTTCTGAAAATTCACTTCAAATCCCATTTTGGGCAGGGGTCAAAACCTCCAGGGAATCATTACCATGTCTTAGAGACTCCTCCATCCAGTATGACTTTCCCGACAATGGCACAACTCAAATTCCCAACTTTATGACGCCTTCATCTTTATTTGTTAAAGTATGCTCTGAACAGCTATCACTGAGAATTTTCTGAGTCATAGCTTACACTTTCCTGCCTATGCACATTTGCTTGTCTTGTTTTTCTTTTTTCCACTGTGACTGGCCATCCACATATCTGCCTACTGAGATACCACCATTTCTCTAAGGCCCATTTCATATCCTATATCCATGATGGAATGATTTCTATTTTCCCACAACCAAACCTGACCTCTTACTCTTTCTTAGCAACTACTGTAGTAATTTGTACCTATGGCACATACTGCAGATTTGATCACTTGGTCCTCCTTCCAGCCTTCCTCTGCACTGTCATTTTGTACTGAGAAATCTAAAAAATTAAAAAGACACTAATACCAAACTCCTTTACATCTGAGGTTTCTACCTATGATCTAGGTTTATATGAAAATTGGAAGGGTGAAGTGGTCATTGCGTGGCAACAGATACCATCAGGGAAGTAAGGTTACATGGCAGAGGTAGTTTGTTCTCCTGAGACATTGTGCAGAGTCCCAGAATTTAGGTGCTGTTTTGTGGTATGCCTGGGCACATTTCTTGTCTGTACAGCTTCCTACTTTGCTTCCCTAACCCATCTAGAAAGTCTATAAGCAACATGGTACTCTTTCATAAACAATTTTCTGCTCCAAATCAGTAATGTGGATTCTGTTTTCTGCAATTAAACACCCTGATCAATGAAATACATTTTTTTTCTCATGGCATAGCATCTGGATTTGCTCTAAAAAATGTTTTGTGTATTTTTCTTATTTTCTCTATTAGGTTGATTAATTCCTTTAAGACACAAGGTAACCATATCAAACCCTCCAAATGAATACAGTACAGCATCTACCTGTGCTGCAAGGGGTCCCAGGGTGTATCAACAAACTTGTAGGGGAGCTGCAAGCTACTTTAACACAGTGATATCTGATGAATACTGAGCAAATTGCTACCATTATATTGTTTGGATCTATTAGCATAACCCAGAATCATTATACCAAAAAGAATTGATGGATGATTAGCCATTCCAATAGGCTGCATATAATCAGGAACCAATGGTACTGAAGATAGAAATGGAAGCTGCAAAGGCATTGCTGAAACACAAGGCTCCAGGAATTGATGGAATATCAATTGAGATGTTTCAAAAAACAGATGCAGCATTGCAGGTGCTCACTTGTTTATGCCAAGAGATTTGGAAAATAGCTACCTGGCCAACTGACTAAAAGAGATCCATATTTGTGCCTAATCCCAAGAAAGGGGATTCAACCAAATTTGGAAATTGTTAAACAGTATCATAAATATCAAAGCCAAGTAAAATTTTGCTAAAGATCATTCAAAAGCAACTGCAGCAGTATATTGACAGAGAACTGCTGGAAAACCAAGCTGGATTCAGAAAAGGCCATGGAACCAGGAACATCGTTGCTGAGTTCAGATGGATATTGACCAAAAGCAGAAAATATCAGAAAGATGTCTATGTTTTATTGACTATGTGAAGGTATTTGACTATGTGGATCACAACAAATTATGGATAACATTGCAAAAAATTGGTATACCATAGCATCTAATTGTACTCATGAAGAATCTATACATGAGCCATGATGCAGTCAGTCATTTAGACAGAACAAAGAAACACTGTGTGGTTTAAAGTCAGGAAAGGTGTCCTTCAGGGCTATATCCTTTAATCATACCTATTCAATCTCTGTGCTGAGCAAATAATCTGAGAAACTGGACTTTATGAAGAACATGGTATCAGGATTGGAGAAAGATTCATTAAAAACCAGCATTATGCCGATGACATAACTTTACTTGCTGAAAGTGAAGAGGATTTGAAATATTTATAGATGAAGATCAAAGAACACAGCCTTCAGTATGAATTGTACCTCAACAAGAAAACAAAAATCCTTGCAACTAGGTCAGTATGCAACTTCATAATAAATGAAGAACAGATTGAGATCATCCAAGATTTGCTTTAATTAGTTCTACAATCAACACCCACAGAAGCAGCAGTCAAGAAATAAAAAAACACCTTGTATTAGGAAAAGCTGTTACAAAAGACCTCTTTAAAGTGTTAAAGAGTAAAGATGTCACATTGAAGATGAAGGTGCACCTGACTCATGCTATGGTATTTTCAGTTGCATCATATGCTTGTGAAAGCTGGACAGTGAATAAGGGATACAAGAAAAAAGCTAATGCTTTTGAATTATGGTGCAGGAGATGATTATTGACTATACTATGCACTGGCAAAAGAACCAACAGATCCATCCTAGAAGTGCAACCAGAGAGGTCCTTGGAAGCAAGGATGTTTGGACTATGTCTGATGTATTCTGGACATGTTGTCAGGAAGAACCAATCCCCAGAGAAGGACATCATGTTTGGGGAGTAGCAGGTCAACAAAGAAAAGGAAGATCCTCTATTACCTGGATTAACGCAGTGCTTGCAACAATGAGTTTAAACATATAAAAGATTATATGCATGGTACAGCATTGGGTAGCATTTCATTCTGTTACACATAGAGTTGCTATGGGTCAGACCCAACTGGATGGCACTTAACAACAACAACAGCAGTAACAACAACGTAATAAAGGATTCTGTTTATTCACATCAGAATAAATTACTGGGCACTAAGACCATCATGAACCAAGAAAGTTTTGTACAGCACCTCTATTCTAGGTACTGAGGAAAGATATGTGTGTCATCTGTACTCAGATAAGACTTGGAAAGTATACTGCTTTTTAGTTCATAAATGAGAAATCTGGCCCACGTGGGAACCAATCAAGGCATGTTGTTGTTGTTGTTAGGTGCCATCAAGTCATGTCCAACTCAAAGCATCCCCGTAGGGTTTTCAATGGCTGTTTGTTTTGGATTGCCTCAGGAGTAAATTGTCACATCCTTCTCCCATTTTTGCAGTGCTAGGAATTGAACTCAGGATTTCAGATACTGCAGAGTGGCACTCTACCAATGGAGGTAAATCTCAGCCCAATCGAGGCAAGGAGGATTAGAAAATGGGACTTCATCTGGGCTTAAACTAGGTTGTCAATCAAATATGGTTCTTTAATTTTGGTTGAAAAATCACTGGCAATGCTCCAACATCTACAGCAGGCAGAGGACCCATTTGTAGTCTTTGCCTCACTGTTGCTGTTGTGGTTGCCCTCCTGCCGTCCTGTCATTTCACTCTTTCGTTTAAGGCTAGGCATTGCAGCATTCTGTTGGTTAAGATAAAGCAAATGAGCCCAAAGACAAGGTCAAATACCCACAGACAGACTTGCTGAGGCTGTGATGGAGATGAAAGGCTGTGCTCTGATTGTTGGCATGCCAGCTCATAGCTTCTGCCAATTGATATTTATACAGCTGAGGAGAGCATGTTAGTTTCGTGTTCCTTCTACACAGGAGTCAGAGCCATTTTCTCAAGAAAAGTGTCCTAAATAGAATGCATATGTTTTCCAACATCTAAATGAACTTCCCACCCTCAGATCCTTGAGCCCCTAAATACCATGACTTTGGCAAAGCTGGCAGGCTCCTTTCAGTCCATAATTCTGATTAGATTCCAAATTTTAAATAGTTCTACTCAAGAATCAGACATAAAGCATGTTGAGGTTTTACAGTGTGTGAATTCAATTCATTTTGGTTGCTGAGGTTTAGGATTCATGTGAAAGAACTAGAATTAGCATAAGGAGACATTTTATCAGACAGGTTTCAACTCAGCCAAAATTTCCAGAAAGCTCAGGAATTGTGGTCCAAAACTGGGACCACATCCATCAAAAGCATCAATTAGGCGGCTAAAATGCAAGCCACTAAGTCAACTTGGATTTGCCTAATGGAAATGTGAGTCAGTGTTCTCTGGGAAGTAGTCACCAGCCTTCTGGGCCAAAGAGTATATAGACTGAGAATGCGAGGAATTGGCAAGCAACTTCCATTTTACAAAAAGAAAGAAAGCCACAAGCAGTTGTTCTACTAAGCAGGGCTCCCCAAAGACAAGGAAGAGGCAGCTCTTAGGGCTATGATTACAGAGCCTTTTTTATATATTTTTAAATACTCAATCTAATGTCCATTAAAATCTGAGACTTGGAGGCTAGAGTTGCAGAGAAGAGATGATGGTGAGGAGTACTGGAAACAGACTTTTGTTAGTTGGAAATAAGTTTAATCTTATAGTTATTCTCTCTTGTCCTTGACTTTCATGGAACAATGTACAGCAGATGATAGCAGAGAATACTGTAAGAAGTAAAGCTAATGCTGCCTTTCTTTTCCCTTGCAAACCAAAGTAAAGGTTGCTCAGTGAGAGATAAAACATTCTGTTTGCATGTATACCTGTTGGGCAGGAAAGACCTTGATGACTCCTGATTATCTATGTATTGGTGCTTTATCAGCTCAGAATGTGAACAAGAGAGAATCCTAAAGCAAAGCAGAACTAAAACATACAAATATTTCTTTCAGCACTTTTTTTTTTTTTTTTTTGCCAAGGGAGATACAATACCTGTGTTGGTGATGTGGTTGGGTGGTCGCAAGCAACCAGAGACTAGTAGTTAAACTATCAAGGCTTTTTCCAGTTTGGTCATGGTAAGGCACAGAACCTGGAACTGCTGCACTGTGAGGAAAGGCTTTAGACAAATGGTTCTGGCGGAGGAACCTCATGTCATTGCTGGGCCACTACCAACCCCAGGATAGCTAACTTGTCACGTGAGAAGAATATTTCTAATTAAGACATAAAGAAGTTCCCTGGGAGCATCCCATGGCATTTCGCTGATTCTTGGGCCTATGTTCTCTATGTTCTCTGTTTGTTGCTTTCACACTGAAAAAGTTTCTTTTTACCTTGAAACACTGAAAATAGCCTGACCTAAACTCATAAAACAAAACATTGGATCAAGACCCTTGACAGATCAGTAATGTCAATAACTAAAATGACTTTGCATCCATTTTGATTTGTGATCTTTCTGTAAGACCTTCATTTTTCCCTACTCAGGTTTACCCATTTGTCATAGCAGGTTGTTTCAGGATGGAGGAATTTTAGACAAGGTGTCATTAGTCACAGGAGACCCACCTGGCACTCATTCATTAGGTGTGCATGGAGGCAATTCAACTGCCATCAGTAACAAGACTAGGGTGGCATAGAATAAAATGTTCTCTAAGGTACTTCTCAACTTGATCAACTGATTTTAAGACTTTGATAATTCACTCTGTTGACCTTCATGACACTAGACCAGGATCTTCCCATCTCTTATCATTGTTCCACATCCAACACACATAGTCACACCTTGTTGTTGTTAGGTGCCATCATTTCAGGTCTGACTCATAGAGACCCTAGGTATAAAGAAAGGAAACACTCCCTGACACTGTGCCATGCCCAGCACTACGTCAGTGCTTCTCTGCTGTTCATAGGGTTTTCAATGGCTGATTGTTTCAGGATTGTTTTGGGAATGGGCTGCCAGGCCCTTCTCCCATTTTTGTGGTGCTGGAGCTCAAACCTAGGGCTTCAGAGAGTACAGAGCAGTATTCTACCAACTGAGCTAAACCATAGCCCACAGTCACACCTTGTTGTGGTTGTTGTTAGGTGCCGTCAAGTCGGTATCCGACTCATAGCAACCCTCTGTACGACAGGGGAAACACTATTGTCAGTGCTTCTCTGCTGTTCATAGGGTTTTCAATGGCAGATTGATTTTTTTTTTTTTTTTTTGGGAGGGGGTTGCCAGGTCCTTCTCCCAACCCTACAGCTCCTGGTGTTTCCAGGCAGTCTCCCACCCAGGTACTAACCAGGCCCGACCCTGCTTAGCTTCCGATATCTGATGGGATCGGATGCCACAGGGCTACCACTGCAGGCAGTCACACTTCAGGTTCTGTATATTTTTGTTTAAAAGTTGAGTCAAATATTTCTTATGTACCAGCCATTGATCTAAGTGCTTGAATTACAGTGGTGAACAGAATAGAAGAAAATTTGTATGTTGGATACTGGGTACTAAGGAGGAAAGGGAAGGAGGATATGAAATGCCCAGAGGGAGTGAAATTTAATTTTGACAGGCAGAAAAAAGCCTCATTGAGGAAAGACCTGGAGGAAGCGAGGGATCTATTCAAGCAGGGAAGAAAACTTGAAGCAAATGCAAAGCATTTCAAGCAACAATGTGCTGGAGGCTCCAGGCACAGGAATGAGGAGACAAGTGTGGCTAGAGCAGAGGGATCCAGGAAGGAAGATGAAAAAGAGGTACAATTTGAAAAGCCAGATCATGTGGGCTTGTGGTTCACAAGAAATATTTTGCCTTTAATTCTGAATGAAATGCAAAGCCACTAGATGGTTTTCAGCAGAGGAGGGACAGGAACTGACTTCTGTTTTAACAGGATCGCTTTAACTACTTGAAAACACAGGGCTGGGAAATTATGGAAGTCCCAAAATAGAAAGCAATGGTATGGTCCAGATGAGATATGGCAATTTATGGAGATAGCTACAGGTATTATAAAGAGATTGAATTTTGGATAGGATTTCATGGAAGAGTTGACAGATTTCCTAACAGATCAGATGGAGAATATGAAAGAAAGGGAAGATTTAAGGATGACCAAGAATTTAGGCCTGAACTATAGGAAGAATGGAGTTTGCTATTAACTGAGATAGGGAAAGATACAGAAATTTAAAAGCAAAAAGATACCAGATTTGGTTGGGTATATTAAAGGTAAAAGTCTATTAAATATATGATTTTTTTACTTGCTCTCTCACATGTAAGATATTGTTCCTTTTACACACACACACACCAAATTTTCTACAATTTTATACCATACACACTCATGTCTTGAAAGCCCCTTGATTCCTAACTCCATCACTCCCCTGCTGAATGAATCATCTCTAGGAGATCTTGTGGCAAGGAGTCCACAATCCTTGGACATGGTAATTCCTAAGTCTCAAGCTAGGTGAAGAGTACACTGAAATTTCTTTAACACTCAACAGAAAGTTTCCTATCCTAGTTGCTTATTATACTACAACTAGAGGGCAAACTGCTAGGATGTCAAACCCCAAAAAGCAAGATGAGAACTAGAAAAAATGATCTCTCTCTCTCTCTCTCTCTCTCTCTGTCTCCTCTCTCTCTCTCTCTCTCTCTCTCTCTCTCTCTCTCTCTCTCTCTTTCTTTCTTTCTTTCTTTCTTTCTTTTGGTACTTAGGATTTGAATCCAGGGTCTCACATACACTATGCAAGTGCTCTACCACTGGGCTTCACCCCCAGCCCATTTTTTTATTTTATCTTCAGACAGGGTGTCACTAAGTTATGCAGGCTGCCTCTGCCTTGAACCTGGGATCCTCCTGCCTCTACCTTCAGAGTCACTGGGTTTAACAGGGGTGAGCCACTGTGCCCAGCTCAGAAAATGGTAAATTTCTGACTGTCAACTTTGGAGTACTTGTGATTCCTCCAAACCTGCAGTAGTATGGCAAATAGAGGATATGGAGTCAGTCTGCAAACCATGTATAGCTAAGGAAGTATCAGCTATTATTTTAAGAGAATATGGTTTACAATCCAAGTCTTTCTTTGTTGCCCTAATAAATCAGTCATTCAACACACACTTTTGGAGAACATGCTAAGTGCCCAATACTGTGATACAAAAACAAATATCATGGTCAGAATTTTTTCAAGGAACTCAAGTCAATAGGTGAGATAGGACACAGTCACACAATATGATGCATGGTTTCCGAAGGATATAAAGCTATGACAGGGAAAGATGTGAAGAACAATTCTTCAGGTTGAGAGAAAGAGAGCAATGCTTCAAATGAATTGTAGAGAAAGAATGGAAGCTCCCAGTTGGGCCAATGGGTCAGGAAGTATGGGGAATGCATTTGTGTCAGATGCAACAGCTTGAACAAAGAGTGAAGTGGTAGAGACATTTGGAAGCCTGCAAGCTATCCTCAAGAATGAGGCATGGGGGACATGGGGAAAATGGTGACAGATGAGGCTGACAGGGCAGCAGTAACTGTCAAAGGCTCTGATATGTGGGTGGTTTGGATTTTATACTATGTGATGGTTAGCTTTCATTGTCAACTTTATTGGATTGAAAGCAGCCTAGGAGATTAGTAAAACACACCTCTGGGGGTTTCTGCTAGGGCATTTCCAGAGCCAATTATCTCTGGAAGAACACCTGCCCTGAATGAAGGTGGCACTACCAATAGGCCAGGAGCCTGGATAACAAAGGACTTTCATCATTGTGAAAAAGTACCTGACATAAACAACTTAGGGGAGGAAAAATTTATTCTGGCTCACATTGTCAGAGTCCCTGAGCAGCCAGCTCTGCTATTTCTGGACCAAAGTAAAGCAAACTATTATGGCAGGGAGCATGTGGTGAAACAAAGTGTCGCATCTCACAAAGGACAGGAGGGAGGAGGGGGATACAGGAAGGTGCCAGGGAAAGATATAATCCCAGGGACATGCTCTCAGGGACCATTTCCTCCACCTAAGTTTTACCTCCTAAAGTTTCCAGAACCCCTCAAAATAGTACCATAAGCTGGGAACCTAGGTTTCAACACATGAGCCTATGGGAGGCATTTCATATTCAAACCATAACACACACAGTATCTCTGCTTCATGGCCACCATAGGGTGAGCAGCCTCTGACACACATTCCTGCCACCATGATATTCTACCTTATCTCAGGCCCAAAGCAATGCATCCAGCTACATTGGACTAAAACTTTTGAAACCATCAGCCAAAATAAATCCTTCCACTTTTAACCTATTTTCTCAAGTATCATTTCAAAGTGATGAGAAACTAACATGTCCTATAAGCAAAGGAAGACTACTGACAGTTATTCAATAGGGATGTGGCATGCCAACATTTTCCTTTTAGAAAAAGCAACGTAGAATAGGGACTAGGAGATAACCTGGATGTCTGAACAGATATAAGACCTTCAAGACCTATGGAAGCATGACACAGAGTCTACAGTGAATATAATTTCTAAAAGCTTTTTTCATCAAATATACTGTAGGTTAATTAAGATAGTTCTCCTTGGAAAATTGGTCCATGTGGACACATGTATATAGAGTTGTATTTGCCTAGTAACACTTTGACTATTGCCTGTTTTCATGGTCACTGAGTCAACTTTGAATGAAAAACTTTTAAACATTTGTCTATATAATAAATAAAGTAAATATGAGAGTCAAGACAATAATAAAAATTGTGGATAACATTATAAAGAATGGGAATACCAGAACGCTCAATAGTACTCATGAAGAATCTGTACATTGACCAGGAGGCAGCCGTTCAAACAGAAGAAGGAACTATTGCTTGATTTAAAGTCAGGAAAGGTGTTTATTAGGGCTGTATCCTTTAACCATATCTCCTAGTCTCTATGCTGAGCAAATAATCCGAGAAGCTGGACTTTATGAAGGAAATCGTGGCATCAGGATTGGAATATCAGGAATATTCATTAACAACCTGCATTATACAGATGACATAATTATGCTTGCTGAAAGTGAAGAGGATTTGAAACAATTACTGATGAAGATCAAAGAACAGCCTTCAGTATAAATTGTGCTTCAACATCAACAAAACAAAAATCCTTACAATTGAGTCAGTAAGCAACTTCATGATAAATGGAGAACAGATTGAGGTTGTCCAAGATTTTGCTTTACGTGGTTTTACAGTCAACACCCACAGAAACAGCAGTCAAGAAATCAAAAAACGCGTTACATTGGGAAAAACTGTTGCAAAAGACCTCATTAAAGTGTTGAAAAGTAAAGATGTCCCATTGAAGACTAAGGTGTGCCTGACTCATGCCATGGCATTTTCAGTTGCATCATATGTGAAAAGTGAACAGGGAGACAGAAGAATAGATGCTTTTGAATTATGGTGCTGGAGACAAATGCCTAATATCCCATGGGCCACCAAAAGAAGCAACGGATTCATCCTAGAAGTACAACCAGAGTACTCCTTGGAAGCAAGAATGGTTAGATTGCATCTTATATATTTTGAATATGTCAGGAAGATGATCCCTGGAGAAGAACATCATGTTTGGGATAGTGGTGGGTCAATGATAAAATGGAAGACCCTCAACTAGATGGGCTGACATAGTGGCTGCAACAATGGACTTAAACATTAAAAAGATCGTGTGCATGGTACAGGGTTGGGTAGTTTTTTGTTCTGTTGTATATAGTGTCACTATGAGTCAGACCCATCTTGATGACTCCTAACAACAACAACTTGTTATGGTTTGGATAAGTGTCCCCCAAAGCCAATGTGTTGAAAGCTAAATCACCAAATCATGACACTGTTCGGAAGTGGTAAAACCCTTAATATTGTGCCCAGTGAATGGAAGTCCAGTCATTGAAGGCATGACTTGGAAGGGGATATTGGAAGGGGATTCCTCTTTCTCTTTATTTCCTGTCTGTCATAGATTCCTCCATCATGTATTCTCGTCATGATGCTCTGCCTCTCCACAGGCTCTAAGAGCAATAGGCCAACCAACCATGGTCTGAAACCTCTGAAACCAAGAGCCAATAACACCTTTCTTATTTCAAAGTTGATTATCTCAGATATTTTGTTACAGTATCAGAAAGCTCGATTCCCAGCACCTCAAAAATAGGAGAAGGGCCTGGCAACCCACTCCCAAGGCAATCCCAAAACAGTCAGCCATTGAAAACCCTGTGAGGGTCGCTATGAGTCGGATACCATCTCGATGGCACCCAACAACAACAACAACAACAACAACAACAACAACAACAACAACATCAGAAAGCTAATGTGTTTCTTTGATTCTGGATGCTATTCAGTATAACTTTAATCTACTTCATTGCTTAAGATCATTTCAAGGACTTTGTCTTTAGCAGCAGGTTATATTATCAATGGAAACAAAAGTAAAGGGGAATTCAAGTTCTCACTTAAAGCCATATGTATATGAAGGTCCTTAACAAGAATGTGTATTAAAAGGACTGACCAGGAAAATACCAGGTAAATGTATAGCCAACATTTCAAAGAAATGGAAAAAAAGTTCATTTATCCTAAAGGTCACTGAAAGATTTTTAAAATCTCACAAAGATTGCTAGAAATAGTAATCATAGTAACTGTAAACATAGTTAACATAGTAAACATAATAAACATTCAGTGGTTATTCTAAAGTAGATTGTTGTTTGTTGTTAGGTGTCATTGAGTTGGGTCCAACTCATAGTGACTCTATGTACAACAGAATGAAACACCACCCAATTATTTGACAGTGCTTCTCTGCTATTCTTAGGGTTTTCAATATCTGATTGTTTCAGAAGTAGGATGCTAGGTCCTTCTCCCTCATCTGTCCTAGTCTAGAAGCTCAGCTGAAATCTGCCCACCATGAGTGGCCCTGCTGGTATCTGAAATACCAGTAGCATACCTTTCAGCATCACAGCAATACTCAAGCCCCCAAAACATGACTAGCTGACAGACATATGGAGGTCTAAAGTAGATATAAATAAGTAAATAAGAAAGAAGAAAATAAGCAAAACTGTTTAGATGCATAAGGCTTTCCAGAGTCTGTGAATTAACAGTTTTTATCTGTGGAGGGAAAGATGAACCTTCAAAGTCGCTTTGGTGTTGGCCTCTGCCCTTGCTGGACCCCACTTACCCAACAGGGGTGGAATTCAGATTTTCTTGAGAGAGCTGCCTCTCTGGAGAAATAATAAATGGATATAGTCATCAGGCATTCTTTCTTTTTTAATGACTACCACTGAATCCAACTTGTTTTCCCAGTGATTGTTTCCTAAATGCTTTAAAACAAGACCCTCAACCTCTCTTTACTGAGGAAATGCCTGCAAGGTCCTCAGAGAAAACCCAGACCTTTTTTACAGTTCTTTCTAAAAAGGAAACAAACAAAATAACACAAAAACCCCAAGCCCCACTTACTTATGGCAAGAGAAGACCTTGCAGTCATGCTTTTTCCTTCATTTGTGTTTCCACACTATTGGTCTCTGGTCTGAGAATAAATTCCAAGCTGTTATCTACATAGAAGGAGGTGCCTCTATCATGTCATCCGCCTTGCTTTTATGAGAATTAGAAACAAAGTTTGTGGTCTAATTTGGGATGGAAAAGGAAAGGAAAGTCTAAGGCAGGATTGCCTTGATTATGCAAGCTACTATAGACTACACCCATCTGGGCCCCACATGCAGGCTATAGAGTAAGGAAGAGCTCTGTAATTCTCTGCTCACACCAGGAAGAAGATTTGAGGAGATACATGGTTGAGGAAGCAGTTCAGAAAAAGTGTTCGCATCCTTACTGCACTTAACTCATATTAATTTTAATCTCTTAAAAAGAATGTATAATCCAGATAAAGATCTGTGAAAAGTTTACTGAGTAAATGATGAATGTAAGTAAGATTGTAAGAAGAAACAAATTAGGTATTTTTGAAGCATCTTTTCAAAAAAACAAGTGGAACTCGGGCATAGTGGGACATGCCTGTAATCCCAGCACATGAGAGGCTGAGGAAGGATTATGCATTTGAGGCCAGAGCCTGGGCCATATACTAAGACCCTCAAAAGAAACGAAAAGAAAAGAGAAGAGAAGAGAAGAGAAGAGAAGAGAAGAGAAGAGAAGAAAAGGAAAGGAAAGAAAAGAGGGAGGGAAGGAAGGAGAGAGGAGGGAGGAGGGAGGGAGGAAAAGAAAATATTAGATTAGCCAAATTTCTGTAGTACTTATCATCTTTTCAGTACACGCATGTGATTTACTTAGTTCACATTTTCTCACAGAGTCCTCAGTACTGGTTTGGGAGAAGACATGCCCAATCTGGGAGGTGAAGGACTTGTTCAAGGACATAAAGTATTCATAAGGCAAAATTGAGATTCACAAGAAGGTCTTCCTGTGCTCAATATAATATTTGGCCTCTGTTACGCTAATACTGTAGGTCTCCTTGAACAAATATTGTTAATACTTTGTAAATGACTCATATCACTATATGTTCTTGAATGTAATACAACTGTTTTCATTTTAAAATGAGTGTGATCTGGAATTTTCACCACTTCAGACTATTCTGTTTAATTATTTAGAATTGCATGTGACTCCACCATAAAATTCATATATGCTAGCCAAAGCACAGAAAGGAAAATAAATAAATACCATAAAATCAGTCCAAAATTTAGTGTTATCTTATTTTTTATTAAACTTTTTTTCCCTGGTTCTAACAGCCAAAGGATTCAATTGCCCAAATACACACAGTGTAGCTCAAAATCTTTTATACAGATATTAAAGCAGATAGACTTCTGCTCCCTAGAGTTTAAGATAAAAAAATTCCATATGGGCACATAACAATGCAAAGAACATAGCTACACACCCCAGTGGGCAAGAGGAAGGCGCAAAGAATAATAAATCTGAATAACTTGCTTCCAGATCCAACTATGGCCACTTGCTTTTCCCTGGCCTCTTTGCTACCTACACACCAGCATCCCAGGTGCTAGAGGAGGCCAGTGCCCTGTACTGGTTGTGTGGTGATGTTTGATGTTAGTTATTCAGCCTAATGATGATTTTCCTTTCTTATACTGCCTCAGAGCAAGAGTCTATCTTAGAGAGCTTTTCATCTAACTGAATGACCTGCTAATATATTCAAGCATTTTCATCTCAATAAACTCAATTTTTAATGACAACAATCTATTTTGAACATACATCGTTTAAATCTTGCTGTTTAGTCCCTAATGAATCCCTTTCTGTAAGCTGCTTAGGGCTCTATTAAATCTTTGTGGGCCTCACCACAATGGTTTGGTTCAGTATTCCTCTACCAACGAATATATTAAAAAGAAAACAAAACACTGTCGTACATGGAGGAGTTCATAAAGTCTAGTCTGAGAAAGACAATCAGCAATCTGTGCAAGTCACGTTCTGGACTTTTTGTTTTATAGACTTTCCCAGAATGTTGGCTCAATGTTAATAGAGAAGCTGTGCACTCAAAAAGGAAGAGATCAGTTAGTCTATGGGAGAAGAAAACCTAGACTGCTGCCCACACCACTGTGAAACACTGAGTTTAGTAAATCTGCTGTTATCAGCTAGATTCTATGGCTGATAAAAATCATAGGGCTCTAAAGTATGCATACTCAGCTCTTTGCAGCTACTGCTCAATAGGCCTATAAGGTAGGCCTATTTTCATTATTTTACATGAACTTCAAATGCAAAGGTACCAATAAGCAATTGTTTGTAAACACATATTCTTTTGCTCACTAGACCATACCTACTTCTTTCTTTTCTTTTCTCTCTTTCTCTCTTCTTTCTTTCTTTATTTTTTTCTTTCAGTACTGGTGGCTGAACCCAGGGACTTACACATTCTAGACAAATGTTTTACCACTGAGCATGTTAGTCAAGTGCTCTGCTGAGCACCCTTTCTTCACTTTTTTGAGACAAGGCCTCGCTAAGTTGCACAAGCTGCCTCTGGCCTGGAATTCATGATCCTCTTGCCTCAGCCTCCTGAGTTACTGGGATTACAGGAATGTACCATGGCTCCTGGCTCTTATTTTCACTTTTTAAACTGTGCTTAAAGAATTTGAAATTCTGTACAAGAGTAGTTATCTTATTTTCCTTGCTTTTTGTTCAGAATTACTTAATATTCTTACTCAGTACTTTAAACTATATTTTTGAAACAAAATCATATGCCTTTGGAACTAAAACAATGCTGTTCAGCCAGACCTGGTGGTACATGCCTGTAATCCCAGTACTTGGAAAGCTAAGCAAGGGGACCATGAGTTTGAGGCTGCCCTGGGCTACTTAGGGAGACCCTGCTTCAAAAAACAATAGAAAGAGAGATGGGTTAGGGGAAAGGATATTCTTAAAGGAAATTCATACTCTTAAAGGAAATTGATGTTTAGAGAATTTAAAGTAATCTAAAAGTCCCACAGCCAGCAGGAAGTACATCTGGGATTAGGATTCTGTTCTCCACATTTAAATCTGGTGTTTATACCTTTCCACGTAGCCCAATGTCAAATAGCAAAGCAATTACAGTTTCAACACACTATAGCCTCTCAATGGTCTGCAGCCATAGCCCTGTGGCATCTGATCCCATCAGATCTCAGAAGCTAAGCAGGGTCAGAACTGGTTATTACTTGGACGGGAGACTACCTGGGAATACCAGAAGCTGTAGGCCTGGGAGATGGACCTGGCAACCCCCTACCAAAAATCAATCCACCGTTGAAAACCCTATGAACAGCAGAGAAGCACCAACAATAGTGTTTCACCTGTTGTACGCAGGGTCACTATGAGTTGGATACCAACTCGAGAGCACCTAACAACAATAAAAATATAGTCTCTCAGTTTGCCATAATGTGGGGGCTTTCATGTTGCCATGATGTAGGAAGCTATGCCACCAGTATTTTAGATACCAGTAAGGTCACCATAGTGGACACGTTTCAGCTGAGCTTCCCAACTAAGACAGACTAGGAAGAAGGACTGAGTAGCTCACTTCTGAAACAATTAGCCATTGAAAATCCTGTGAATACCATAGAAACACTGTCAGATATAATGCCAGAAAATGAGCCCCTCAAGTTGGAAAGTACTAAAAACACAACTGGGTAAGAGTTGTCTCATCAAAGTAGAGTTGACTTTAATGACAGGAATGGGGTAAAGCCTCTGGGACCTCCATTTCCTAATGTGGTACAATTCAAAATGAAAAGGAACAACTATAAACATCCATTAATAATTGAAATGTGGAATGTACGTAGTATGAATCTAGAAAAATTAGAAATTGTCAAAAGGGAAATGGAGCACATAACCATGAATATTCTAGGCAACAGTGAGCTAAAATGGACTGTTATTGGCTATTTTGAATCAGGTAATCATATGGTCTACTATCCCAGAAATGACAACTTGAAGAGAAATAGGGTTGCATTCATCATCACAAAAGACATCTCAAGATCTGCCCTGTAGTACAATGCTGTCAGTGATAGAATAATATCCATACACCTACCAGGGAGGCAGTTAATATAACTATCATTCAAATTTATGCACCCTCCACTAAAGTCTCAAATGAAGAAAGGGAAGATGTTTACTAGTTTCTGCAGTCTGAAACTGAGTGAACATATAATCAGGATGCATATTACTGGTGATTGAAATGCAAAAGTTGGAAATAAGAAGAAGGCTCAATAGTTGGAAAATAAGATCTTGGTGAAAGAAATGATGTTGGAAATTGCATGATAGAATTTTGTCAGATCAATGACTTTTATTGCAAACACATTTTTTCATGAAAGTAAATACCAACTCTACACATCTGGAATTCACCAGATGGGACATGTTGTTGTTGTTGTTGTTAGGTGCCGTCAAGTCAGTATCCGACTCACAGCGACCCTCATAGGGTTTTCAATGGCTGACTGTTTCGGGATTGCCCTGGGAGTGGATTGCCAGGCCCTTCTCCCATTTTGGGGGTGCTGGGAATTGAACTCGGGACCTCAGAGACTGCAGCGCAGCGCTCTACCCACTGAGCCAAATCCCAGCCCAGATGGGACATACTGGAACCAAATTGACTACATTTGTGGAAAAAGGTGATGGAAAAGTCAGAACTAGACTACGTGTTGATCATGGATCAGATCATCAACAACTAATATACAGGTTCAAACTGAAACTGAAGAAAATTAGAACAAGTGTACAAAAGCCTAGGTATGACCTTCAGTATATCCCACCTGAGATCAGAGACCATCTCAAGAACAGATTTGATGAGTTAGACACTAATGATCAAGTTGTGGTGTGACATTAAAGACATTATTCATGAGGAAAGCAAAAGGTTATTTAAAAGACAAGAAAAAAAGAAAAGAACAATTATATGTCAAAAGAGACTCTGAAACTTGGCCTTGAATGTCAAGCAGCTAAAGTAAAAGGCAGATATGAGAAATTAGAAGAACTAAACAGCAGATTTCAAAGGGCAGCTCAAGAAGATAAAATAAATCCTATAATGACACTTGCAAAGAGCTCGAGATAGAAAACCAAAAGGAAAGAACACACTCTGTTTTTCTTAAGGTTGAAAAATTAAAAACAAAGTTCAAGCCTCAAGTGGCAATAGTAAAGGATTCTTCAGGGAAAATATTAAATGACACAGGAAATATCAAAAGAAGGTGGAAGGATTACATAGAGTCATTATACCAAAAAGAATTGGTGGATGATCAACCATTTCAAGAGGTTGCGTATGATCAGGAACCAATGGTACTGAAGGAAGAAGTAGAAGCTGACTTGAAGCCATTGATGAAACAAAAAGCTCCAGGAATTGATGAAATACCAATTGAAATGTTCCAACAAATGGATACAGAACTTGTTTATACCAAGAGTATTAAAAAATATCTACTTGGCCAACTGACTGGAAGAGATCCATATTTGTGCATATTCCCAAGAAAGGAGATTAAACTGAATGATGAAATTGCTGAACAGTGTCATAAATATCATGTTGTTGTTTTTAGGTGCCTTCAAGTCGTGTCTGATTCATAGCAACCCTCATAGGGTTTTCAATGGCTGACTGTTTCGGTATTGCCTTGGCAGTGGATTGCCACATCCTTCTCCCATTTTTGCACTGCTGGGAATAGAACTCAGGACCTCAGAGACTGCAGAGCAGCACTCTACCAACTGAGCTAAATTCCAGCCTCATAAATATCATAGACAAGTAAAATTTTGCTAAAGATCATTTAAAAGCACCTGCAGCAGTATTGACAGGGAACTGATGGAAAATCAAAGTGCATTCAGAAGAGACCATGGACCCAGAGACACCATTACTGATCTCAGATGGATATTTGCCAAACGTAGAGAATACTGTCAAGTTGCCTATCTATGTTTTACTGACTGTGCAAAGGCATTTCACTGTGTGGATAAAAACAAATTCTGTATAACATTGTGCAGAATGGGAATATCAGAGCATTTAATTGTACTCATGAGGAATCTGCACATGAACTAGGAGGCAGTCATTCCAACAGAACAAAGAAACATTGCTTGATTTAGAGTCAGGAAAGGTGTCCATCAGGGCTATATCCTTTCATCATACCTCTTCAATATCTATGCTGAGAAAATAATCTGAGAAGATGGATTTTATGAAGAAAACCATGGTATCAGGATAGGAGGAAGACACATTAATAACCTGTGTTATGCAGATCACACAACATTGCTTGCTGAAAACGAAGAGGATTTGAAATATTTACTGAAAAAGATCAAAGAACACAGCCTTCAGTAGGGATTGCACCTCAATATCAACAAAACAAAAATCCTTATAGCTGAGTCAGTAAGCAACTTCATGATACATGGAGAAAAAATTGAGATTGTGCAAGATTTTGCTTTGCTTAAGTCTATAATCAACACCTGCTGGGACAGCAGTTAAGAGATCAAAAGGTGCATTGTGCTGGCAAAAGCTGTTGCAAAAGATATTTTTAAAGTATTGAAAAGTAAAGATATCACATTAAAGATGAAGGTGTGCCTGAGTCATGTCATGGTGTTTTTAGTTGCATTTTATGCTTGTGAAAGCTGGACATTGAATAAGGGAGACAGGAGAATTGATGCTTTTGAATTATGGTGCTGGAGATGAATATTGAATATACCGTGGACTGCTGGAAGAAGCAACAGATTGGTCCCAGAGTTCTCCTTGGAAATAAGGATGGCCAGATTGTATCTTACATATTTTGGACATAATGTCAGGAGGGACCAATCTCTTGAGAAGGACATCATGTTTGAGAGAGTGACAGGTCAATAAAAAGTAGGAAGACCCTAAATAGATGAATTTGTTCAATGGCTGCAACAATGGACTTTGTTGTTGTCATTGTTGTTAAATACCTTTGAGTCAGGTCTGACTCATAGCAACCCTTTGTACAACAGAAAGAAACACTGCTGACACTGTGCCATGTCTGGCATTATGTCAGTACTTCTCTGTTTTTCATAGGATTTTCCATGGTTGATTAATTTGGAATTGTTTCAGGAGTGGGCTGGCAGGTCCTTCTCCTATTTTTGCAGTGTTGAGGATCATACACAGGGCCTCAGAGTGTGCAGAGCATCACTCTACCAACTGTGCTAAACCTCAGCCCACAACTATGGGCTTAAACATAAAAAAGATCACGTGCATGGCACAGTGCAGGAGAGTGTTTCATTCTGTTGTACATAAGATCGCTATGTGTCAGATCTGACTGGAAAGCTCTTAACAGCAACAACAACATACTCTCTCAAACACTCCAAAGTGATAAAACCTTGCCACCTTGCCCTTCTTTCAAGCATTTATTCCTTTTTCTAAGCATTATAAGATAATCAGATAGAATTCAAGCAGTTCAACACATTTCACCAATATAGCTAGAAATATGATTTCACACAAACCAAAGTATAAAAGCACAGATATCCCAATGGAAAAAAATCTGTGTTGTGAACAAAATGTTGTGACAAACAGTCTTATAAATTCCACTTTCCAACACAAGCTCAAACCGGAAGCAAGAAGTGAATAACTTGGATAAGGTGAAAGCCAGCAGTGTGCTGGGGTGGAGGTACTATGAGAGAACAGAAAAGGAATCCTGAATTAGATCCATGGAAATCTTCCTTGAATTGATTATTCTTATCTAAAGGATCAGTAGGAGTTAGCCAGGATTAGGGCTGGATGGAGGGGAGTATCATTGTCAGCTATACCCTGGCTAGGGTTGGGTGGGGCAAACCACCACTGTCACAGTAATAAGGTTTGCCTTTCATTCAACCACTAACTATAACCCCATGGGCAAGCCTCACAATCCCTTGAGTTTCGATGGTCTTACCAAAAAATTTTTCCAAAAGTTTCGTGAGGTTTAAACGAACACATAGGTATAATATTCTTATGAAATCATCAAACACATAGTAAATATTCTATAAATTTCAGTTGTGATAGTTTTGATAATGACTTCATATGTTCAAAGAATCAAAGGTAAAAAGAGCATAGCACATTCCTGAATGTTCCAGAAAATCCAGTGGTCTAGAATGGTGGGAGCAAAGAAGATGAATTTACTTAAACTGAGTTTTACTCACTTGTCTCTGCTATAGGATAGGTAAGAAATTGCAGATCACTCTAGCTACTATAGTATAAGACTCACTGGAGCTTGTTTTCTTTCCTCTTCACTTCTATGGTGCTCAAGGCAGCTCTTCTTCAAATGGTTGATGGTGAGTTTATGGCAACTTCCATTAGAAGGCATGTGTAATTTGGGTAGCCATTAGAAAGCAGAAGAAAAGAGATTACATGCTAAGAGAAAGGTAAAGTGAAGCCTAGGGAGCAGCTCTGGGATGGGCAGCTGGGGCTCGTGAAACCTTCTGGACCTTGGTTGAGACAGCTGAGTATTTCTATGTAGGCATATGATCCAGAAAGTTCCAGAGCTGTTGGCCCACAGATCTTCCACCATTTAAATGATCCAAAGTTGTAGGGCTCAGAAAACTGATTGCAGCTTGCAAACCAGGGAAGTGAAACTTCCAACCCTGCCTTTCTCTCAGGCCTTGGGTGTCATCCTGTAAGTGAGATATTAGTCCACAGTGGCCTCAAAGTTCCAGATGCTGATGAAAGGGCTGCAATATAAAACCTAAAATTATTACATATGAGACAGGTACAGCAATTATTAATAAGAGCTTGTTTTACTTCTAATATAGAGGGGTAAACAAGTTGTAGCAGAGGGGAAGTAACTTTCTTTCAAATGTCACAGCAAGTCTTAGACAGAATTTTCCTCATTGGACAAATATATTGCATTCAAACCTCTTAGAGTCATGAGGATTGTCCTTTGGCAAGATAGCATGATCAGTCCAAATTCCTTAAACAAGTATCCTCCCCTCTGAATTCAACACAAAGTCTAAATTGTGAACAAGTATCTGTATTTGAAATACCAAAACAAAATGTGACAGAAGTGTGCACGTATCCTTTCTCAATCCTGCGGACAGAAGTCCCTGAAACCCTTAAAAGATCTGTGGATGGCAGGCAAAGTGCTTCTGCTCAGAGCCCACCTCTGCTCAAATTCCAGGTAGATGGACAATTTGGAGGCTCCTCTGCCTCCCTCTACCTTCTTTAGCTCCCATATCTCTTAAAATGCTGTCTAGACTTCCCAATCTTGCCTAATCTCAAATTTAAGGCAGACTCCCCCCACCCAACAAACACCCTCATGAAAGAATGTTGTGTTGGCTACTCTGCGATAATTGTTTTGAGCCTCATTCATTTAAGGAACAGGATGTATTCACACTGTGATACAGTGTAATGTAGAAAAGCTTTCATTAATCACTCCATGGTGCCATAAAATGACAGGCATTTGGTTCCCCAAAGCATATGCTTCAAACCAAGAACCTTAATGTAGTGGTAGATATAAAATTATAATGGCCAAGTGGCAAGTCCTTGGTGCAATTAGAGGGCCACAAGGGGATAAAAAGAGCTTCTGGGGCCTCACTAATTGTTTTTAAAATTTTATTTATGGTGATATTAAGCAGTTCCCTAAGAGCTCCAGCCAATAAAATTATGGTGATCCTTTCCAAAGGCTTTTAACTGTAAGGAAATGGGGAATAAGCCCATATCTGAAGAGACACTGGTGCTTGAGTATGTCTTAACAGATGGTGTTCTTCCAGACTCACCCAGTAGATGACTTACCAATGGTTTGCAAACTTAAGCATGCTTCAAGATCTCCTGAAGGACTTATAGCAACTTAGATAATTGGGCCCTACTCTTCACGTTTCCAGTTCACTAGGGCTGTGATGGGGCTTGAGAATTGTCATTTCTAACAAGTTCCCAAGTCTGCTGATGCTAGTCTGTAAACCATTGCTATAGAATAGGTTGTTGTTAGTGTCACTGAGTTGGGTACAGTTCTTGGTGACTCAATGTACAATAGAAGAAAACACTCCCTGACACTGTGCCATGCACATGATATTTTTTATGTTAAATCACATTGTTGCAACCATTGTGTCAATCCAAATAGTTGAGAATCTTCCTTTTTTTTGTTGACCCACCACTCTCTCAAACATGATGTCCTTCTCTAGGGATGGGTCCCTCTTGACTACATGTCCAAAATATGTCAGACACAGTCTAGCCATCTTTATTTCCAAGGAACACACTGGTTGCACTTCTTCTAGAATGGATCGGTTGCTTCTTTTGGTAGTTCATGTTGTACTCAATATACATCTCCAGTACCATAATTCAAAAGCATCAATTCTTCTCATCTCCCTTATTCAATATCCAGCTTTCACAAGCATAAAATGCAACTGAAAATACCATGGCATGAGTCAGGCACACCTTTGTCTTCAATGAGACATCTTTACTTTCTAACACTTTAAAGAGGTCTTTTGCAACATCATTTTTCAGGGCAATGCATCTTCTGATTTCTTGACTGCTGCTTCTGTGTGTGATGATTGTGGACCCAAGTGAAGCAAAATCTTGGGCAATCTCAATCTCTTCTCTATTTATTATGAAGTTGCTTACTGACTCAGTTGCAAGAATTTTTGTTTTCTTGATGTTGGGGTCCAATTCATACTGAAGGCTGTGTTCTTTGATCTTCATCAGTAAATGTTTTAAATCCTCTTCACTTTCAGCAAGCAGAGTTGTGTCATCTGCATAATGTAGGTTGTGTATGAGTCTTCCTTCAATTCTGATGCCATGATTTTCTTCAAAAAGTACAGCTTCTCAATCTATAGATTTAATGCAATACCCATTAAAATTCCACTGACTGACTTTACAGAAATAGAAAAAATGATCCAAAAATTCATATGGAACCACAAAAGACCACGTATAGCCAAAACACTTTTAAGCTGCAAATCTAATGCAGGGGGAATCACAATCCCTGACTTCAAACTTTACTACAGGGCAGTGGTTGAAAAAACAGCTTGGTACTGGTACAAAAATAGGCCTGAAGACATCTGGAACAGAATACAAGACCCAGATATACCTCAACACACCTATAGCCACCTTATTTTTGACAAAGGAGCAAAGCAAGTAAACTGGAAAAAGGACAGCCTCTTCAACAAATGGTGCTGGGAAACATGGTCATCCACATGCAGAAAAATGAAAGTGGATCCGCATCTCTCAATATACACGAGAGTTAACTCAAAATGGATAAAAGATCTCAACAT